>BLSH010495022.1:434155-446174 GCA_018402905.1 Glandirana rugosa | reverse complement strand
AAAAAAAAAAAAAAAAAAAAAAAAAAAAAAGAAAAGCATCCCCCTTCCCTCCTGCATATACAATGCATGCGAATGCAATTACACGCTTAGGTCCGCCACGAATGTTGGAGTGATAGCAGTAATTCCCGGGCCATCATTTTTGGTTACCTCTAAACTGATAACCTGTAAAGGCTTTTAAAACATCACCCATACAAAAAACTTTAGGTGCCATGGTTTTGTTCTATTTAATGGACACATGCAGTTTTGCGTATCGAATTTTCTGCTTTAGATTTTACCAAAAACATTTTTTACGTTATTTTTAAATTAAATTTGAATAAAATAGTTAAAAATAATTGAAAAAAATCAAAAGCATCCCCTTTCCCCACCCCACACTCATTGTACATGCAAATGCAAACATGCATAGGTCCCGCATTATTATGCAAACGGGGATGGCACCACACATGTGAGATATCGTCAGAAACGGAGTGAGAGCAATAATTCTAGGGCCATAATTCACGGTTAACTCTAAATTGATAACCTGTAAAGGCTTTCAAAGCGCCACCTATCAAAAAAATGTAGGTATCGTAGGTTTTTGCCATTCCACGGGAGCACAGAGTCTTGGCAGGTTTTGGTATATATTTACTTGATTTATATCCACTTGACCTGACCTTTTCTCATCCCTTTTGTTTACATGAACAGCTTTTTTTTTTGCTAGAAAATTACTTAAAACCCCCAAACATTATATATACATTACATATTGCAATCTGCTGCGCAAATAGCATGCAACATTAACAATTGCAATAGCCACCATTTTGTTCTCTAGGGCCTCTGCTAAGAAAAAAAAAAATAATTAAAAAAAAAAATAAAATAAAATACACAATATAATACCCCATTTTTTTGGTAAAATATAAAATATGGTGTTATGCTGAGTAAATAGATACCTGACATGTCCCGCTTTAACCACTTCAGCCCTGGAAGGATTTACCCCCTTCCTGACCAGAGCACTTTTTGCGATTCGGCGCTGCGTCGCTTTAACTGACAATTGCGCGGTCGTGCGACGTTGTACAAAAACGAAATTTGCGTCCTTTTTTCCCACAAATAGAGCTTTCTTTTGGTGTTATTTGATCCCCTCATTTATAATCACCGCTATAAACATAAAAAGAGCGACAATTTTGCAAAAAAAAAAAAAAACAATATTTCTTACTTTTTGCTAAAATACAAATCCAAAAAAAAAAAAAAATAAAATAACAAATTCATTCATCGGTTTTGGCCGATTTATATTCTTCCTCGTATTTTTTGTAAAAAACGAATTGCAATCGGCGTTTATTGATTGGTTTGCGCAAAAGTTTCCACGTTTAAAAACCATGAGAATTAATTTCCGGCGTTTTTACAATTTTTTTTTTTTTTACTAGTAATGCCGGCGATCTGCGACTTTTAGTGATACTGTGATATTGCAGCGGACATGTCGGACATTTTTGACACTTTTTTGGGACCATTGGCATTTATACAGCGATCAGAAATTTAAATATCCACTGATTACTGTGTAAATGTCATTGGCAGTGAAGGGGGTTAACCTGTAGGGGGTGATCTAGGGGGTAACGGTGTTCCCTCGGCGTTCTAACTGTGAGGGGGCCGGGCTGCCAGGGGCATAAGAGATCTAACTGATCCCAGTGACAGGGATCAGTAGATCTCTTACATGCCCACTGACAGAGCGGTTCCCCGTTTTTGTTCTCTGCTAGGCAATCGCAGCTTGCCAGCGAACACCGAGTCCGCCGGACCCGCGGCCACACTCCTGCAGAGTGCGGCGGGCACGAGACAGCGCACGCGCGAGCCGCCGTTTGTAGATGGTAATTTGCGGGACAGAGCCACTCTGCAGCAGTAAATGTATGCGAGCCGGTCGGGAAGCGGTTAAAATTGCGCATGCTTGCAGGATGGCGCCAAACTACGGTATTTAAAAATCTCATTAGGCAGCGCTTTAAAAGCCTTTATAGGGTACCAGTGAAGAGTTACAGAGGAGCCCTAGTGCTGGAATTATCGCTCTCACTCTGACGTTTGCGGCGATACCTCACATGTGCGGTGCGATCACCCTTTACGTATGCACGCCACCTTGCGGGGCCAATGAAGGAGCGAGTGCGAGTTAAAGAAAAATTGTAAATATAAAAAATAAAATAAATAATTCACTTTTGCTTTCAAATAAATGTATTAATTAGTTTATTTTTTTATTTTTACACTGCTTCTTTCATTTTTAAATTTTTTTTTTATCACTTTAATTGCTGTCACAAGAAATGTAAACATCCCCTGTGACAGTAATAGGCGGTGACAGGTACTCTTTATGGAGGGATTTGTTTACATCCAGGTAAACCAGAAGTGATGACAGAGAACTCATTGGAGACCTTCCGGTCCTCCGGCTTCTGGTGGGATGGAGATCCCAGAGAGGCACTGGTGGGGGGTGAGGGCCCCCCCCCCCCGATATGTAAAAGCAATCCAGCGGCTAATTATCCGCTTGGATGGCTTTTATTTTATTTTATTTATTTATTTCAGGTACTTATATAGCGCCGTAAATTTGCGCAGCGCTTCATATATATTGTACATTCACATCAGTCCCTACCCTCAGGAGCTTACAATCTAAGATACATAAAAGCCGAGTGCCTCCTGTAAAAAACAAAACCGGGATGATGCCTGTAATTGAAGACATCGTCCCGGTATACCACTTGAAAGCCGCAAGGTAAATATACATGTACTGCGGTCTTCAAGAGGATATTTTACCAAAAAACGGGGTATTATCTTGTGTTTGTAGGCACAAAAATGAATTTTAGTGTATTTTTTTCCCTTAAAATATGCATTTGATTAACATCTGTGACATAAAAAAAAAAATGCAACTGCCACCATTTTATTCACCGGGGGTCTCTGCTTTGAGAAAATATATCATGCTAAGCGCTGCGTAATTTGACGGCGCGATATAAGTACCTGAAATAAATAAATAAAATTAAATATTTGGGGGTTCTAAGTGATTTTCTACCTAAAAAAAACAAAAAAATGTGTGAAAAATAAAATAAATGACCTGGATGCGAAGTGGTTAATGCTCTTCTCACTCGATGGGGGCAGAAAATATATCACGCTAAGCGCTGCCTAATTTGACGGCGCTATATAAGTACCTGAAATAAATAAATAAAATGAAATGTTTGGGGGTTCTAAGTGATTTTCTAGCTAAAACAAAAAACAAAAAAAATAAAATAAAATATGCGTGAAAAATAAAATAAATGACCTGGATGCGAAGTGGTTAATGCTCTTCTCACTCAAAGGGGGACAGAAAATATATCATGCTAAGCGCTGTATAATTTGACGACGCTATATAAGTACCTGAAATAAATAAAATAACATGAAATGTTTGGGGCTTCTCAGTGATTTTCTAGTTAAAATAAAAAAATATGTGTGAAAAATAAAATAAATGACCTGGATGCGAAGTGGTTAATGTTCTTCTCACTCGATGGGGAGCAGCAAATATATCATGGTAAGCGCTGCGTAATTTGACGGCGCTATATAAGTACCTGAAATAAATAAATAAAATGAAATGTTTGGGGGTTCTAAGTGATTTTCTAGCTAAAACAAAAAAAAATAAAATAAAATATGTGGGAAAAATAAAATAAATGACCTGGATGCGAAGTGGTTAATGCTCTTCTCACTCGATGGGCAGCAGAAAATATATCATGCTAAGCGCTGCGTAATTTGATGGCGCTATATAGGTACCTGAAATAAATAAATAAAATGAAATATTTGGGGGTTCTAAGTGATTTTCTAGCTAAAACAAAAAAAATAAATAAAAAAATAAAATATCTGTGAAAAATAAAATAAATGACCTGGATGCAAAGTGGTTAATGCTCTTCTCACTCGATGGGGAGCAGAAAATATATCATGCTAAGCGCTGCGTAATTTGACGGCGCTATATAAGTACCTTAAATAAATAAATAATATTAAATATTTGGGGGTTCTAAGTGATTTTCTAGCTAAAAAAAAATAAAATATGTGTGAAAAATAAAATAAATGACCTGGATGCGAAGTGGTTAATGTTCTGGGGGCTGTTGAATCCAAATAATTACATCATAAAAAAAAACCCAATAATAAAATTCAGCTTTGAGGAACATCTGTAGTTTTGGTCCACAGGCAGACAAAACAAAAGTCCCACAAATATTTCGCAACACAGGAGGGAAAAAAAAAATTCTTTGGCATTCGGATGAATTTCCTGGATCAAACTATTATGCTATCTTTTGCCTTGGGTAATGATTATTCAGGAGGGGCAGGGAGCGCGGTGCAGGAATTAGTGGCATTCTATGGTGTCACCGAGCCCTTAGGACGTCTACTGTCAATCATGATAAAAGGAGGGGACACCGGGACTTACTGGAAGATAGAAACGTCCTTTCTAATATTTTCCTCCAAGTTTTTATTCCCTTCTCTGGGGTCTATAAACAGCTGACTCTGCAATCTGAGGAGTACCTTCGCCAACCCCATTGAAATAAATGGAAGCTGAATCTGTTAAATAAAAAATGCTATTTTTCTGGGCTAATAGGCAAATAGTTGTCAAAAATATCATGCCATGGGGAACTTGCAGTTTTTTTTTTTTTTTTAATTCAGTGATTTTTTTGCAATGATCTTTACAAATCAGACCCGGTGTTAACATAAAATTACATTTGGGGAACCTTCTGGGGGGGGGGGGAGCTTGTGCGCATTTTTTTTTTGTTAAAGAAGCCCGCATTTGCCAGTTATTTCACCACTTCCAGCCCGTTTTATAAATGTTTTTTTTTTGGTTTTTTTTTTAGCAGAGACCCTAGAGAATAAAATGGCGATCGTTGCAATTTTTTTTATGTCACACTGTATTTGTGCAGCAATTTTTCAAACACAAATTTTCAAAATGTAATTTTTTGGGAATAAATACACTTTAACCACTTGCCCACCGGGCTTTTTCAGCCACTTTTTGTTTACAGGTTTAAAGCAGTATTTTTTTTTCTAGAAAATTACTTTTAACCTCCAAAATCTTTTTAGCAAAGACCCTAGAGAATAAAACGGCGATCGTCGAAAATGTATTATGTATCACAGTATTTGCGCAGCGATTTTTCAAATCCATTTTTTTTTTGCGAGAAAATACATTTTAATGAATTAAAAAAAAATAATAATATTTACTTATTTTTTTTGTATAATGTGAAAGATGATGTTACGCTGAGTAAATAGATACCGGTTAAAATTGCGCATGCTTGCAGAATGGCGCCAAACTACGGTATTTAAAAATCTCCTTAGGCAGCGCTTTAAAAGCCTTTACAGGTTACCAGTGAAGAGTCACAGAGGAGCCCTAGTGCTGGAATTATTGCTCTCACTCTGACGTTTGCGGTGATACCTCACATGTGTGGTGCGATCGCCCTTTACGTATGCACGCGGCCTTGCGGGGCCAACAAAACCGGGATGATGCCTGTAATTGCAGACATCGTCCCGGTATACCACTTGAAAGCCGCAACGTAAATATACAAGTACTGCGGTCTTCAAGTGGATATTTTACCAAAAAACGGGGTATTATCTTGTGTTTGTAGGCACAAAAAATGAATTTTAGTGTATTTTTTTCCCTTAAAATATGCATTTGATTAACATCTGTGACATAAAAAAAAAATGCAACTGCCACCATTTTATTCACCGGGGGTCTCTGCTTTGAGAAAATATATCATGCTAAAAGCTGCGCAATTGGACGGCGCTATATAAGTACCTGAAATAAATAAATAAAATAAAAGGTTTGGGGGTTCTAAGTGATTTTCTAGCTAAAACAAAAAAAAATAAATAAAAAAAATAAAATATGTGTGAAAAATAAAATAAATGACCTGGATGCAAAGTGGTTAATGCTCTTCTCACTCGATGGGCAGCAGAAAATATATCATGCTAAGCGCTGTGTAATTTGACGGCGCTATATAAGTACCTTAAATAAATAAATAAAATTAAATATTTGGGGGTTCTAAGTGATTTTCTAGCTAAAACAAAAATAAATAAATAAAAAAAATAAAATATCTGTGAAAAATAAAATAAATGACCTGGATGCAAAGTGGTTAATGCTCTTCTCACTCGATGGGCAGCAGAAAATATATCATGCTAAGCGCTGTGTAATTTGACGGCGCTATATAAGTACCTTAAATAAATAAATAAAATTAAATATTTGGGGGTTCTAAGTGATTTTCTAGCTAAAACAAAAATAAATAAATAAAAAAAATAAAATATCTGTGAAAAATAAAATAAATGACCTGGATGCAAAGTGGTTAATGCTCTTCTCACTCGATGGGCAGCAGAAAATATATCATGCTAAGCGCTGTGTAATTTGACGGCGCTATATAAGTACCTTAAATAAATAAATAAAATTAAATATTTGGGGGTTCTAAGTGATTTTCTAGCTAAAAAAAAATAAAATATGTGTGAAAAATAAAATAAATGACCTGGATGCGAAGTGGTTAATGTTCTGGGGGCTGTTGAATCCAAATAATTACATCATAAAAAAAAAACCCAATAATAAAATTCAGCTTTGAGGAACATCTGTAGTTTTGGTCCACAGGCAGACAAAACAAAAGTCCCACAAATATTTCGCAACACAGGAGGGAAAAAAATAATTCTTTGGCATTCGGATGAATTTCCTGGATCAAACTATTATGCTATCTTTTGCCTTGGGCAATGATTATTCAGGAGGGGCAGGGAGCGCGGTGCAGGAATTAGTGGCGTTCTATGGTGTCACCGAGCCCTTAGGACGTCTACTGTCAATCATGATAAACGGAGGGGACGCCGGGACTTTACTGGAAGATAGAAACGTCCTTTCTAATATTTTCCTCCAAATGTTTATTCCCTTCTCTGGGGTCTATAAACAGCTGACTCTGCAATCCGAGGAGTACCTTCGCCAACCCCATTAAAATGAATGGAAGCTGAATCTGTTAAATAAAAAATGCTATTTTTCTGGGCTAATAGGCAAATAGTTGACAAAAATATCATGCCATGGGGAACTTGCATTTTTTTTGTTTTTTTTTAATTCAGTGATTTTTTTGCAATGATCTTTACAAACCAGACCCGGTGTTAACAGAAAATTACATTTGGGGAACCTTCTGGAGGCGGGGGGGGGGGGGGGGGGGGGGGGGGGCATTTTTTTTTGTTAAAGAAGCCAGCATTTGCCAGTTATTTCACCACTTCCAGCCTGTTTTATACATTTTTTTTTGGTTTGTTTTTTTTTTTTAGCAGAGACCCTAGAGAATAAAATGGCGATCGTTGCAATTTTTTTTTATGCAGCTCTTCATTGACTTTGTGGGGTTTTATGTTTGTCCCACTAGGAGTTAACTAGGCAGGGAAAAGAATCAGCAGGCCCCTCCCCTGGGGGCCGTCCTCTCTTCCTACATCAAACCCCCTCACAGCATAGCTCTTCAGTTTCAATGCCTAGTTTGCAAGTTGACCTGGCTTCCCTTCTAGGGGAACTGCGGTCCTATTGTGACCACTTTTTACTTTTTACTTTTATTTTTTACTACAATCAAGATGATCTACTATCAAGAAGCCGGTCGGGGCATAGAGAGTCCTTGAGCTCTGTACTTTCCCCGACCTGGCCAACATGATGCAAAGCCAGTCCCGCTGTGGGGGACCCGCCGCATCTTGCCCGTTCCGTGCGGGCGGCCCGGAGTGAAATTCCCCTGTTGATCCCCTTTACGATGTGATTTGGCAGGGCGACTTTGGGCCTGCAGCATACCGCCATCAAGGGCGGAAAGTCTGCGTTTGGGTGGCTACGGACGGTAAGTGAGCGCCCTGCCTTCCCCCCCTTTTTAGGGGCATATAGAGGGCCCGACGACCGGCACACAACTCTGTGATTTTCATGACATTGTCCCGGGGTAGCCACTGGTGGGACTCTACAGCTCTCCATCTTGCCCCCTGCCTCACCCCGCCCCCTCCCAGCACCACCGCAATCGTTTCGGCCTTCTCGTCCAGATCGCCATGCGGCGACCGGCCGCCACATTGCGGCGGACCGCCACCATTTTGCCGTAGCCGCGGACATTTTAAGTCTATGGGGCTTTCCCTCTAGCGCTCGGAGCGGCCATTTTCGGTACTGCACGTTTCCTGAAAGGTGTGTTCGGCCTCTAGTGTTTCACAGCGGCCATTTTGACTGCATGCTCTGCAAATCTACACGTGACTGCAGCTTCTCCCTCCTCTCCGGAACGGCGGTGATACGGGCAGCTCTTCCTAACGATCTGCACTACAAAGCAGCGGAACAGCAAGTATAGCTGGGCTCCCTCCGGGTGCTGGTGGTGGCGGGGTGCTGTCCCCTGATAAGGCCTGTGGGTGTTGTGCTGTGTGGGGGTGCCCCTTCCATTCCTGTGTCATTTCTCTGGGAAAAAGCTATGGCAGATCTCCCTGCTGAACCTGCTGAGGTGGCATCAGCAGCGATGCAATCAGATCAAGGGGCTTTTCTGGACCAGCTGCGGGCGGTTTTTAATGAGTTTTTTCCCCGTGGGGACGCCGCTCCGCGGGTCCCCAGGAAGCGTCCCCCTCCCCCTCATTTATCCTCAGGGGAGTATTCTGAGCCGGATGTGGCCTCAGGGGTCTCAGGGACCCCTGCGAACCTGTCTGATGAGGAGATGGGTGGTGACAGTGTTCTAACTGAAGGGGACCAGGGGCAAGCAGCTGACCAAGAAAAAGCACTAGTGGCCGCAATTATCGTTGGCATTCGCACTAAGTTGCAGCTGGATCACGATGGTGAATCACCATCTGCTGCGTATGTGTGCGGATCTTCTAGGCCCCCCAGGGCCCCCAAGACTTATCCTTACAATTAATTTTTTGACCATTTCCTATATCGTGAATGGCAGCGCCCACAGCATTCCTCCTCACTGACAACACGTTTTGCTGTTCGCTATCCCTTTGAGGAGAGCTTCCTAAAGAAATGGGAATCACCTGTGGTGGATCCACCAATTGCACGCCTTACTAAGGCGACTACCATTCCTATGGAAGGAACCCCTTCCTTCAAGGATCCCGCTGATAGGAAGACGGAGGCACTTTTGAAGTCCCCGTTCTTGAGCGTGGGCTCTGCTGTGCGACCGGCTCTGGCTTCGGCCATGGCGGCACAGCATCTATCTGAATGCATGGAAGAACTCATGAAGGACCCAGAAGGCGGTCGCCTGATGGAGGCGCCGCAGAAGGCTGAGTTTTTACTCCAAGGGATTAAATACCTGTGTGATGCGGCCATGGATATTCTGCCCTTGTTGTCCAGAATCTCGATCTCGGCCGTCAGACTTCGACAAATTCTTTGGCTGCGTTCCTGGTCGGGTGACCACGCTTCCAAAAGAGGTTTGGCTGACCTCCCTTTTCAGGGTGGGCGTCTATTTGGCTCGTGTCTTGATGAAATCATCAAGGATTTTACGGGGGGTAAGAGTACCTTCCTTCCGGAGCCCCGCAGGCGTGAGTTTCGCCGTAGACAGGAGCCTTCTCCTTCGGGTCAGAAGAAGCTTTTTCGCACCCCGGGGTAAAGGGACCCGTTCCGGTAAGGTCGCTGCAGGGGCCGGAAGACGGCAGTTGCAGCGCAAAACAGAAAAGACGGAAGACAAGTCTTCCTCAGCCTGATGGGTTGCCCCCGTCTGAGTGTCGGGTGGGGGGACGTCTTCTGGGGTTCGCGGAACGGTGGCTGGCCCGCGTTTCAGACCGCTGGGTCCGGGAGGTGGTGTCCACCGGGTACAGGATAGAGTTCATCTCTCTACCCCCAGACAGGTTCTTCCCTTCAAACTTAAGCCTCCCGCAGGATCGCAGGAAGGCCCTCTCCGAGGCGGTACAGACCCTTTCAGACCAAGGGGTGGTTGTACCAGTTCCCCCAGGAGTTCCCCCAGGAGAGAGATTTCGAGGTTTTTACTCGAATCTATTTGTGGTACCCAAAAAAGGGGAGGGATTTTGGCCCATCCTGGACCTGAAGGCCCTGAACAGGTATGTCAGGACGCGAAAGTTCTGGATGGAGTCTGTTCGGTCGGTTGTGGCCGCCCTTCACCAGGGGGAATTTTTGGCGTCGTTGGACATAAGGGATGCGTACCTCCATGTACCCATCCATCCACGACATCAGCGTTTCCTGCGGTTCGCGGTAGGGGATCGCCATTTTCAATTTGTGGCTCTCCCCTTCGGCCTTACCTCCGCAACGCGGGTCTTCACAAAGTTGCTAGCCCCGGTGTTGGCGTTGCTGCGTCAGAGAGGCATTGCCATAGTGGCATACCTGAACGATCTGCTCCTGCGAGCGGACTCTGCCTCGGATCTGGAGGAGAATGTGAGCATCACGATGGCATCCCTGCTGGACTTCGGTTGGTTACTAAACCTGAAGAAGTCGTCAGTGTCTCCTTCCCGCCGTCTGGAGTATCTGGGTCTCATTCTGGACACAGAACAGGTGAAGGTGTTCCTCCCTCCGACAAAACTGCAGTGTTTACAGTCGGCTGTGTGCACCCTTCTGTCGCACCGTCGGTCTTCATTACGGTTCTGTATGAGGGTGCTGGGGCTCATGGTCTCGTCGTTCGAGGCGATATCTTTTTCCCAGAGTCACACTCGTTTTCTCCAACGAGCAATCCTGACTCAGTGGGACAAGTCCCATCGGTCGTTGGACCTTCCTATCAAGCTGAGCCCCCAGACCAGGGCGTCTCTGATCTGGTGGCTTTGGGACTCGGCCCTAACTCAAGGGAAGTCGTTCCTGCCTCTTCAGTGGATGATAATCACCACAGACGCCAGCCTGACGGGCTGGGGTGGAGTCCTGGGGCAGCTATCAGCCCAGGGCCGTTGGTCGGCCCAGGAGGCTTGCCTGCCCATCAACGTGCTGGAGCTGAGAGCAATCAGACTGTGTCTTTTTCATTGGACAATGAGATTGCAGGGCCGTCCGATCCGAATTCAATCGGACAATGCCACAGCGGTGGCGTATGTGAATCATCAGGGCGGCACAAGGAGCCCAGCGGCGGCAGCTCTGATACTGCGTTGGGCGGGACTTCACGTTCCGGCAATCTCAGCAGTTTACATTCCAGGTGTGGAGAACTGGCAGGCGGACTTTCTCAGTCGCCAGAAGCTGGACCAGGGGGAGTGGTCCCTCCACCCGGAGGTGTTCAATCAGATTTGCCACAGATGGGGGACGCCGGATGTGGATCTCATGGTGTCCCGGTTCAATCACAAAGTGAGAACCTTTGTGTCCAGAACGAGGGACCCGTTGGCAGTGGCCACGGACGCTCTAGTGGCCCCCTGGAGCCATTATCGTCTCCTGTACGCCTTCCCTCCGATACAACTGCTCCCAAGATTGGTACGCAGAATAATGCTGGAGGGGATACCAACAATTCCGGTGGCCCCAGATTGGCCCCGGCGCACCTGGTACGCCGACGTGGTGCAAATGGTGGCAGACGCCCCTTGGCGGCTGCCGATGCGAGACGATCTTCTGTCTTAAGGACCCATATTGCACCCTGCTTTACCCTCGCTGGCTTTGACGGCTTGGCTATTGAGTCCCAGGTGCTGAGGGATAGGGGAGTCGCCGACTCCGTGATCCCTACTCTGTTAAAAGCTCGCAAGTGCACTTCTCGTAAGATCTATCACCGCACCTGGAAGGCTTACATTGCTTGGTGCGAGGCGGAGGGCTATAACCCCTGCTCTTATGTCGTGTCCAGGGTCCTGACCTTTTTACAGGAAGGCCTGAATAAGAATTTGGCTTTGAGTACCCTCAAGGGCCAGATATCGGCCTTAGCCATTCTCTTTCAGAGACCTTTAGCCGCGCACTCTCTGATTCGTACCTTTGTACAAGGTGTGCGACATGTGGCGCCTCGGGTAAGATCTCCGATGGCTCCGTGGGATCTGAATCTGGTGCTCTCTGTTCTTCAGAAACCACCTTATGAGAAAATCAGGGAGATTTCTTTACAACTTCTGTCGCAGAAGGTGGCCTTCTTAGTCGCCATCACTTCTGCCAGACGAGTGTCGGAATTGGCTGCCCTATCGTGCAAGTCTCCTTATTTGGTGATGCATAGGGATAAGGCGGTCTTGCGACCCTCTCCTT
>BLSH010495022.1:371120-396365 GCA_018402905.1 Glandirana rugosa | reverse complement strand
GTGACTATCCACCGTGACTACCCGTCGTTAGTACCCGTATCTATCCTCGGTGTCTACCAGTGATTATCCACCGTGTCTACCCGTAACTATCCGCTCTGACTATCTACCGTGACTACCCGTAACTAACCTCGGTATCTACCAGTGATTATCCGTCGTGACTACCCGTAACTATCTACCGTGACTACCCGTAACTATCCACCGTGACTACCCATCGTAACTATCCACCGTGGTCACCGCCTACCACCGAAAAAAAAACCCCACCCGCTGTTTGTCGGTAGACGGCCAGTCAGACCGTGAATGGGGTAGATGTCACGGGCAAAAGGTCGCAAAGTTCAAGGGGGCCGAATACTTTCGCAAGGCACTGTAGATGGGGTAAGTGCCAGACTGACCGGCAGATGGCTGTTTGTCGCCCACCCCAAAAAAAAAGCCACCATCCGCCACTGGTGCCACCTATCAATGCTACCCATCAGTGCCACCTATCAATGCCCATCAGTGCCATCTATCAATGCCCATCAGTGCTGCCTATTAGTGACCATCTATGGCTCCAATCAATGCCCATCAGTGCCATCTATCAGTCTCGCCTATCAATGCCCATCTGTGCCACCTATTAGTGACCATCTGTGGCTCCTATCTATGCCCATGATTGCTGCCCATCAGTGCCACCTATCAGTGTCGCCCATTAGTGACCATCTGTGGCTCCTATTAATGCCCATCAGTGCTGCCCATCAGTGCCACCTGTCAGTACCGCCTATCAATGCCCATCAGCGCTGCCTATCAGTGCAGCCTATTAGTGCCGCCTCATCAGTGCACATGAGTTAAGGAGAAAAATTATTGATTTGCAGAAAAAGGGTTTTTATTTCACAAATTGTTCACCTATTTTCATTTGTTCAGAAAAAACATAAAACCCCCAGTGGTGATTAAACATCCCGGTAAGCAAGTGGTTAATATTAATCTGAGTTATAAATTAGACATTGTGGTCGGGGTGGTGATACTACAGCACTGTGCCTATAAAATGTATGAACGGCTGGTAATGGACACCCAGACTGGACTCATGAAAGTGACAAATGTGGTATTTATTACTGAATAACAGAGGAAGGAAAAGCTTTGATGTAAGGAATTACTACCATTCTGGGGTCAGTAAGGTCCCCCCTCCCCCCACATTTATGGAGTTTGTTTTGTCTTCCTGGAATTTTGTCAAAGTTGAGCTCCAGGCGTGATTAATGCAACTCTGCAATTATTAATACGTTTTGTTAAATACAAGCCATGTAAGTACATAAAAGTGACCTGGTATCAGCAGGGCTAAAGCACAAGATGAAGAAGCAGCACAAGGAGCTAATCAGTTCATGTGCTGACAAGGAGCATGCTGATAGAAGGAGAGAGCAGAGTGACAGGGAGATGAGCTCATTATTGGATTGTAAGCTCGCAGGAGCAGGGCCCTCCTAACCCTCTTGTATTGAATTGTATTGTTGCTTTATTGTCTCCTTTTATATTGCAAACTGTTGCCGCTATATAAATCCTGTACAATAATAATAATAATCCCTGTGCTGCTTCTTCTTGCACTGTCCAATCACAGGCTGGGGGTGGGCCCAGAACAGCTTGCGCTCAGAGAAAATGGCTTGACTTATGCTGGCCATTAGACTGAGGACATCTATTGGCAGAAAAAGAGTACTGCAGGGAAAATCTCTGGGTGGAAGGTTAATATTGCAGCAAAAGCTGGATTTGTAATTTTATTTTCTAATGGGAGATTCATTTTTATTATTTTATTTTGGTAGCATTACATCTCTCCATTTCTGCCCTCCTGAAAATGCTAGAAGCCTGGCTGTGCTGGTCATAGACCTGGAGAAGAATGATAATAATGGGTGTCAGAATTCCTTATCTCCATCTACTAGCTGGAGCCTCAAAAAGCTGGTGCCTCAAAAGTAGCTGGAGCCTCAAAAGTAGCTGGAGTGGCTCAAACAGTGATCAAGCCAGAGTATCAGTATGTGGGAACTATGATTCTCATAAAAAGATGAGGACATCAATGGTGGCTTCCATTATTCTTTTAGGACATATTCCTGGAAAAGCATGATAAATACGGGTGTCAGAATTCCTTATCTCCATACTAGCTGGAGACTTAAAAAGCTGGAGCCTCAACACTAGCTGGAGTGGCTTAAACAGTGACAAAGCCAGAGTATCAGTATGTGGGAACTAGGATTCTCAAAAAGATGAGGACATCAATGGTGGCTTCCATTATTCTGTCAGGACATATTCCCTTTAAACAGTAATGTGGTGTTATATGGGGGATCTGAAGCAACACCTGCTGGGCCCTGGGCATCCCTGCTGATCTGATGGAGCCCAGGCTAGGTAAAGGAGTTAACCATGGTTTAGTAGTGTGCCGCTCAGGTTCCATTACTGTGGGTAGTCATGTGGGTGATGCCGCGTCCACTGCAGGAGTGCTAGCAAAGGATGGAGCTCGCCCCAGCTCCCATAGCTACTACAAGGAAAAGAGGAAGAACCCCTGTTGCCGCACATCCACCGTGTCCTATGATGGTAATGAGAGAGACAACCTCAGCCTGGGCTTCTGCCTGCCCCCCCCAAGGCATTTCGCTCCACCCCCTGAAGCTTAGTCATGGGGCTCAGCCCTGCTCCCCTACTCCCTTCTCACTGGCTGTGATTGACAGGCAATGGCTCCCACCATGGTCTCAATGAGCCAATAAGGGGAGATATCTTCATGACTAAGCGCCGGAGAAAGTGAAACGCGTTGGGGGCATGGCCTGGCGGGAGCCCAGGCTGAGGAATCTCTCTCATTACTATCAAAGGACACTGTGGATATGCGGCACCAGGTATATTTCCTATTCTCCTTGTACTAGGTATAGGGGTACTGCCCTGAGACTGCTGCTGGGTGCCCCCATCTTGGATGGGATGTCTGCAGCCCCAGCAGATCCAGAGTTCTCACTCAAGTATTCCCGTTCACTTCGTCCTAGGCTTGAGAGGGGAGGGGTGGAGGAGCTGGACCAGCACAGACAGTAATTAGAATCTGCCAGAACAGTAGTTGGCTATGAACATGCAAGGGGGGGGGGGGGCTCTGCTAGGGAACTGACTATTCTTGTAAAAGGTCCAATTGCATCTAAGTAAATGCTAATTTATGGAAAGCTAAAACATAAGGATTTAAAATACTTTGTATACATTTTTTTTGTGTTTTACCAGCATTTTTTTAAGCTGGTGACAGGGTCTCTTTAAGAACAGTGAGGAGTGTGTTACATTTGTGCCCATCCCCACCCCAATACCTATGATTGGCCCAGGAGCGTTGGTCTCAAGCAGCTCCGATTGTTTTAAAATTCATCTGCATGTCTATGGCTGTTGGTGTGGCCACCTACACCTCAAGGGATATATTCATAGTAGATATGTTAATGGTCAGCTTAACTGTAAATAGTTGTAGTACCCTCCTAGTGTAGGTTGCTAAGCAAATTTATTATTGGCTTCTTCTGTAATCAGGGAAGCAGTAATTGTTTGTTCAGGCCTGTTCAGGATCTTACAGGCTGGGGGTTTGATTGCTTCCCCCTGCTTCTGGAAGAAGCTTCTAGAGCTTAGGGTGAGCGATTCAAATCAACCAGCCTGAATATTTATCGGCTTCCAGCTAATCCCTGGAGAGGACTGCCCAGCAGGGGGGTTGTAATAGCGATAAATAGTCTGAGACACTGGAAAGTTGGGTTCCTTCTCCCTAGGAGGGTTAAAGAGATGCAAGGGCTGATGCTGTTTGGCAGCCCATGGACTGTTGGACTGAACATTGGCTCAAGGAGGCTTCCAAGGTTCTAGGATCAAAACCTTAAGTAGAGTTTGCTCAGAGCTGAATGAAGAACCACACCATGAAAGGGACCCTGTCCTGAAAAGCACCATCTCACTTACTGGATTGTGTCTGGAGGAAGTTGGAAGGTGACAGCTGTCCTGGGGACTTGTGAGTAGCGACCTTGAGTTGATCCCAGAGATTGAGCGTTGGACACTGCACTGGGTACCCATATTTGTGCACTGGTAACCAGATGCTCAAACATTTGTCCCATGGTCTTCAGCTTTGGGGTCTTACACGGTTCATGATTAGCTGCTACTACTACTACTACTGCTAGAAAGACTGTCCTCTGATCACTAAATACTGTTGATTGTTTTGGAGTACCACATGCCCAAATTCCCCTCTCCTGTTGAAGTTCTTCAAGCAATAAACCTTAAAAAAGACATCCCCCAGAAAAGGGGTCTCCAAACTTTCTAAGCAAAGGGCCAGTTTAATGTCCTTCAGGCTTTAGGGGGCCAGACTTTGGCCAGTGGGAGTAGAAAATACAACGGAACATCATTGGTTTTAATGGGAGGACTAGTGCCCCATTGTTGATATCATTGAGAAGAATAGTGCCTCATTGATGGCGTCAATAGGGGAATGGTGCTCCATCATTGGTGCCAGTTGGTGGAATAGTGACCCTAAGGCCAGATAAAGGGAAGCAAAGGACGACACATGGCCCCCGGGCCTCAGCTTTACCTGCTCTAACCCATAAAAAATAAACATTAAAAAATCAAACTTTCAAAAATTACCATCTAATGAATAATACACGCCGAATCATTTCATAAAGCAAAGTTACCATAGTGTCCACCATGCCAATAAACAAAATCCCTGTGTGAACAGGCTATAAAGTCCTAGACTAACATGGTCTAAACTAGTTTATGGAGCCTCTGCTTTGGTATTGAGTAAGGGGTCTCTGCCTGGTTGTTGATATAAATGAGAAGACTAGGGCCCCATTGATGGTGTCAGTGGGAGGAATGGTGCTCCAATATTGGTGCCAGTTGGTGGAATAGTGCCCCAAGGCCCAGTTAAAGGCAAGCAAGGGGTCACATCCAGCCCTCAAGCCAAAATTTTGAGTTTTGGAGACCACTGCCCTAGACTGTTAATTGGAACTGGTGTGAATTGACTGTTGCTTGGGTGGATGGGCAGCCTCTATACTTGTTGGGGAAGAACCAGTTTAATAACAGTGGCCCTAAATGCTACATGATATTTGACAGAGTTGTTTGTGGGGGATAATGCAGATCCACACACCGCATCTTTT
The DNA here is from genome assembly GCA_018402905.1 of Glandirana rugosa. NCBI lineage: Eukaryota > Metazoa > Chordata > Amphibia > Anura > Ranidae > Glandirana > Glandirana rugosa. The sequence goes on along the minus strand of BLSH010495022.1, from coordinate 391,302 downwards.
TTTTTTTAGTTTTTGGAAGCAGAAGACACATCAGACTGAACAGAGAGACTTGTACAAAAAAAACTTTATTAAAAATTATATTTAACATTACAAACCTTATAATCCACCACAAATAAATGTATTATACATAAATGTAATAATAGCCCTGGATACACATGGATGAGCTGCCTAGAGCTTGTGAGATGCCACATTATCATTTTCATAGCTGCTCCCCCCATAGCTGATATAAGGTGAAATGGTGAGATCTGCGGTCTGAGTTCCCATATCTAAACACCTGCTGTGCCCATAATGGGTTTCCTGGTCTCCAGACCTGCTGTGGCCATTTTGAGAGGTCCCCACCATCCCTGTGCTGAGTTCCCAGGTCTGTACACCTGTTGTGCCCATTGTGAGGGGTTCCCACCATCCCTGTGCTGAGTTTCTGGGTCTGCACACCTGTTGTTCTCATTATGAGGGTTCCCACCATCACTGTGCCGAGTTCCCAGGTCTGTACACCTGCTGTGCCCATTATGAGGGGTTCCCACCATCCCTGTGCTGAGTTCTAAAGGTCTGCACACTGTGGTTCCCATTATGAGGGGTTCCCACCATCCCTATGCTGAGTTCCTGGGTCTGCACACCCACTGTGCCCATTATGAGGGGTTCCCACCATCCCTGTGCTGAGTTCCCTGGTCTGCACACCTGTTGTTCCCATTATGAGGGGTTCCCACCATCCCTATGCTGAGTTCCTGGGTCTGTACACCCGCTGTGCCCATTATGAAGGGTTCCCACCATCCCTATGCTGATTTCCTGGGTCTGCACACCCACTGTGCCCATTATGAGGGGTTCCCACCATCTCAAGATTTTCTCTTGTAATGGAGAGTATAAGGTAGATGGGAAAAACTAAACTCCCAGATGGGCAGAAACAGCATCTGTAGGTATGACAGGGACCCCCTATGGTCCTCAAGAGATATAGGAAGCCAATAGGTAAGTAATTCCTCTAAAATCCACCCATAACCGAAACATCACTTTTGGGTAGACTCAGACATTTATGTTACAATTCCACAATTCTTCCATCTATGTAGTTCTCAGCAAACTGTAATATTACTTTGCTCTCTGAAATGACTGGCATGTTACTCTAATAGGAAACAGGACATTTAAAATATATCTAATACATACAGATTTTCCATCAGATGCCAAAAAAAAAATCTAACTGTCTGATACTCACTACCAGAACCATTAGTGATATCTTCTCTGGCACCCTGTGTGAGATCTGTATTTGTTGCCTTTCACGCGTCATATATATCACAAATAATCAGATCTGTTATATTGTAGCCACAGTATATGGGCTAAAGAAGGGACAAGTCCAGTGGAATGTGACTTATTCCTACTACTAGTAGTAAATGGGCTAAAGAAGGGACAAGTCCAGTGGAATGTGACTTATTCCTACTACTAGTAGTAAATGGGTTAAAGAAGGGACAGGTCCAGTGGAATGTGACTTATGCTACTGTATATGGGCTAAAGAAGTGAGAAGTCCAGTGAAAAGTGACTATTTCCTTCTATTATTGTACGGGTTAAACATACTAAGCACTCTTAGTAGTATATGGACTAAACAAGGGGCGTCTAGTTCAATTACCTAACTACTAGTAGAGTGCACAGGCTTACAAAGGGACACACTTAGCTCCATGTTAGCAGCAGACAACTGTATTAGTAAGCACTACTAGTACAGGATGAACAAAGAAAACGTTGATTTGAATGTTACTAACTACTACTACAGGTAGTAGTGCATTGGCTAAAGAAGTAGCAAGTCAAGTTGAATGTCACTAATCCCTACTAGTAGTGTATGGGCTACACGAAGGCCAAATTCAGTTCACTGTTACTAACAACTATTGGTGGTGTATGATCTACACAAAGGACAAATCTAGTTCAATGTTTCTAACTACTACTAGTAGTGTATGGTCAGGGGTCAAGTCCTTGGAAAAAAAAGTATGGGAACTCATCCAAGATTCCCCCCACCACCACCACTACTACTACCACATTGTGCATCAAGCCAAAGCGGAAAGGTGCAGGAACTCCGTTCCCATGCGTTCCCGCAGGACTTGAGCCCTATGTATGGTCTACACAAGGAACAAGTCCAGTTCAATGTTACTATTAGTAGCATAGGGGCTTCACAATGCACAGGTCCAGTTCCTTGGTTCTAAATAGTGTATGGGCTAAACGAGGTACAAATCCAAATCAATGTAACCAGTACAATGCAGGCTGAACAAAGAACATGTTGAGTTCGGTATTACCAGTTACTATTAGTAACGTACCAGCTAAACAAGTGATGGGTCAAGTTGAATGTTACTATCTCCTACTAGTAGTGTAAAGACAAAACAAGCCACAAGTCCAGTTTAATGTTACCAACTACTACTAGCAACAAGGGACAAGTCCAGTTCAATGCTTTTAACCACTGCTAGTATACACTAAATAAGGGAAAGTGTAGCTGAATGTCACCAACTCCTAGTAGTTGTTTACTGACTAACCAAGGCACAAGTCCAGTTCATTGTTACTAACTACTAGTAGTTCAGTGTTACCCACTACTAATAGCAACAAGGGACAATTGCAGTTCAATGCTACCAACCACTACTAGTGTACACTAAACAAGGGATACGTGTAGTTGAATGTCACCAACTCCTACTAGTAGTTTACTGACTAACCAAGGCACAAGTCCAGTTCATTGTTACAAACTACTAGTAGTGTGCAAACTAAACAAATGGAAGCCCAGTTTACTGTTACTATCTATTACTAGCAACAAGGGACAAGCCCAGTTCAATGCTTCTAACAACTGCTAGTATACACTAAATAAGGGACAAGTGTAGCCGAATGTCACCAATTCTACTAGTTGTTTACTGACTAACCCAGGCACAAGTCCAGTTCAATGTTACTAACTACTAGTAGTTCAGTGTTAACCACTACTACTAGCAACAAGGGACAAGTCCAGTTCAATGCTACTAACTACTAGTAGTTCAGTGTTAACCACTACTACTAGCAACAAGGGACAAGTCCAGTTCAATGCTACTAACCACTACTAGTGTACACTAAACAAGGGATACCTGTAGTTGAATGTCACCAACTCCTACTAGTTGTTTACTGACTAACCAAGGCACAAGTCCAGTTCAATGTTACTAACTACTAGTAGTGTCCGAACTAAACAAGTGGAAGCCCAGTTTAATGTTACTAACTATTACTAGCAACACGGGACAAGTCCAGTTCAATGCTTCTAACAACTGCTAGTATACACTAAATAAGGGACAAGTGTAGTTGAATGTCACCAACTCCTATCAGTAGTTTGCTGACTAACCAAGTCCAGTTCAATGATACTAACTATAAGTAGTGTAAAGACTAAACATGCGGAAGCCCAGTTCCTAAAGAGTAATACACGCCAAATCATTTCATAAAGCAAAGTCACCATGGTGTCCACCATGCCAGGAAGCAGAATCCCTGTGTGAAAGGGCTATGATGGAAGCTGCCATTCATAGACTCATGTGCCAAGTTCACCTCGGCTCTGAAAAAGGGATTGCCAGCTTCCATCGAGCCTGTCCACACAGGTGTTCTGCTCTATGACAAGACCTTTATAAGCTTGAAAAAACAAACAATATATAAACCTCAATATCACGCAAAAAGATTATATTTATTAATTTCATTAACAGTACTGAAAAAATATATTTTTTTCACACATAATAATAAATCAGATGTTTAAATGTAAAATATAAATCTGAGATATTTATATATTAAAAAACAAAAAAAATCAGAATGGTGTCTTTTGTCCAAGACAAGAATAGCATGCTACGTCTTAAAAGGTCACTCCACCCAAAATCAAGACCCCTAGTTACTCCTAAGGGGTGGAATTTAGCTCTGCATGGGAGTTCCCAGCTCCACCCTTTAGACATAGGCTCCACCTCTCCCTGTTAGATCTCTTTAGTTATTCCTCATTCCTAAGGGGTGGAATTTAGCTCTGCGTGGGAGTTCCCAGCTCCACCCTTTAGACATAGACTCCACCTCTCCCAGTTAGATCATTTAGATTATGAAGCAGAAGAAAAGAGACTTCATACCACAGAGAAGCTCCAGATAGAGAGAAAAGTCATGTTTTGGGCGGACTGACAGATTAAGATAATAAAGTAAAGTGACTCAGTGTCTCAGATTTGTTTTTAGGATTTCAATAAAAAAATATTTGGGAAGTTGGTAAAAAAATGCAAAACTCTCCACTTCCTGTTACTAAGACCTTGCAGGAAGTCCGGGGAAACCTCCTCAATGGGATTCAATGAAGCCCCTGCACACTGATAGACATTTTTACATAATTTTTCAGCTTGCATAAAAAGGGAATCTTAGTACATATCTATTGCATTATATGCTGACGTTAAGTGATCCCTGTCCGGCCAATCCTACCTCTGCCTTGTAAAATGCCAACTACTATCATTCACATAGCAGTAAAATGCCAAATACTACTATGCACATAGCAGTAAAATGCCAAATACTATCATGCACATAGCAGTAAAATGACAAATACTACCATGCACATAGCAGTAACATGCCAACTACTATCATAAACATAGCAGCTGTGCAGCAGAGCTGTTTGAATCTGTGAATTTGATTGTACATTCATTGTGTTTGAATCGGGGCAAAACAAAGCTATTTTCTCTGCAGGTTGAATGTTCTTCATATCATGATTTAGGCAAATACAGCACTATGACCACTAGATGGAGCTAATGATTATAATAATTGCTTATTTATAAAGATCATCAGCTCCATCTAGTGGCCAATATAAGTTGTTTTCTGTAGGAAGAATAACATTCAACCTGGAAAGAAAATAGCCTTCATGTACATTCATGCAGAGCACACACATATGCATTTCAAGGTTGAAAAGCTCTGCGTTTTCTTTTAATAAATACAACCCACAGTGCCAATATGGGGCTTATTGAGTTGAAGGAGAGCTACAAAACCAAGGCTGGCCATAGAGCAACTTGAAACTTTTCCACCCCAAACCAAATTAATTAAAAAGTTCTACTTCCTTCTAAAAAAAATTGCCACTCAGCAAATGTTTAAACTTCCCAAAAAAGTGGTTTCCCCGTGGCGGTCAACTTCAGTAAATCCCAACAACCAACAACAGCACACGAAAAGAGAAGCGAAACACCAGAAAGTGAAATGGCACAGCAGGGCCTTAAAGTGTGCCGGATAGCCGGGCAAAAAGAAGCAGCTATGGCCGGTGGGAAAAATATTAACCCTGGTGATATACTAGAGGGTTTCTCAACCAGGGTTCCGAGGAACTCTAGGGTTCCTCCAGAGATTGCTAGGGGTTCCTTGAGCAATGGTCAATTTCCCAATGATGAATTCCCAATGACATTATTGATCTTTTTAGCTATCTGTAAGGGGGTAATTCTTCCCAATGACCACAAGTGTAGGGAGCATTCTTCCCAATGACCACAAGTGTAGGGAGCATTCTTCCCAATGACCACAAGTGTAGGGAGCATGCTTCCCAATGACCACAAGTGTAGGGAGCATTCTTCCCAATGACCACAAGTGTAGGGAGAATTCTTCCCAATGACCACAAGTGTAGGGAGCATTCTTCCCAATGACCACAAGTGTAGGGAGCATGCTTCCCAATGACCACAAGTGTAGGGAGCATGCTTCCCAATGACCACAAGTGGAAGGAGCATTCTTCCCATTGACCATCACACTAATGTACCATGAGTTGTAGATTTTTAATTTTTTAGCAGGGGTCCCCCGAGACTGGAGAATTATTTCAAGGGTTCCTCGGTGTTGAAAAGGTTGAGAAAGGTTGCTCTAGAGCAGGGATATGCAATTAGTGGACCTCCAGCTGTTGCAGAACTACAAGTCCCATGATGCATAGCAAGACTCTGACAGCCACAAGCATGACACCCAGCAGCAGAGGCATGATGGGACTTGTAGTTTTGCAACAGCTGGAGGTCCGCTAATTGCATATCCCTGCTCTAGAGGAAGGTCCATCACCTTCTCAGAGATACAGGCCAGGTCCACTTCATGGACACCTCCCCTGTGCTGTAGACAGGCACGCGTTACAAATCTATCAAACTGCAACATTTTATAAGAAGAAAACTCCATACAATGTAACGACCTAAGGAGACAGATACATCAAGGATAGAAATCACACCCTGTGATAGCAGAGAAGGACAGATCAGAATTATTGGTATCATTTCAGACATGGCGGCTCTAGAAGCAGTAAGGTGGCACCACCTGGACACAGCCATGAGATCCTTTCCCAGATCCGCTTCTGCCGCTTCAACATTTTTTCTAGAAAAATAATAAAAAAAAATAGTTAGAATTTCAAAATGCAAATGTTGTTCACATGCAATTTTTATTATTTTAATTTTTTTTTTGTTTTTTTTCCTTTTATTGGTTGGACTGGGTGGTCTTGTTTCAACCAGAAGGGCTCGTTTACACTTTGCTTCAAAACAAGGCGTCGGACACGTTTTGTTAAAGCCCTCTTAACGCCAGTCAAAGCTCCGTCACTAAATAAAAGGGTAGCTTACAGTCCTGATTACATATTGTGTTTGCTTTGCTTTGGCTTCCCTTCAAAAATTATACCCCGTGTCGCTTTAGTGGTGCTTCAAAGCCTCCATAGAAGTCTATGGCAAAGCTTGTTTGAAGCTCGCTTGAAGCAGCTGCGGCTTTTGAGAGGCTTTAATTCAGCTTTAGGGCCGGTTCACACTGGAGCGGCGCGATGCAGCACTCCAGGCGATCTCAGGCGGCTTGCAAGGAGACTTCTATCATAGAAGTCAATGCAAGCCGCCTGAGATCGCCCTGAAAATAGTGCAGGGACCATGTTTCTAAGGCGGAGCGAAGCAATTCGCTCCTATTAGAACGGTCCCATTTGCACAGCATTGAGGCGAATTGTCAGGCGACTCAAGTTGCCTGACAATTCGCCTAGATGTGAACGGGCCGTGGAGTCGCACCGCTCCGCCCCGCTGCAGTGTGAACCGGCCCTAAGCTTCACTTTGTTTTGGAAAAATTGCAGGTGTGAGATATCAACAAACACACAGGGCATCAGCCAAGCTTCAACAAAGCTTCAAAAGAGCATCACTGAAACGTCATTGAAACACCAAAAACACATCATAAAAACCTTTGAAGCAGAAAGAGCTTTAATGTGCATTAAAGCCGAAGCAAGTGTAAATGAGTCCGAATGGTTAGTTTGCATTTCAAAACAAGGCTTCGGACAGGCTTTTTTAAAGCTCTCTGAATGCCAGTCAAAGCCCCAGTCACTAAATAAAATGGTTGGCTTACAGTCCTGCTTACACCTTGCTTTTGCTTTGATTTGCTTCAGCTTTGCTTCAAAAATTATACCCCATGTCGCTTTAGTGGTGCATCGTCAAAGCTTCCATAGAAATCTATAACAAAGCTCGCTTGAAGCACCACTGAAGCACCACCGAAGCATCAAAAACACATCACAAAAAGTGGTAGGCGCTTTAATGTGTGTTGAAGCGGAAGCAAGTGTGAACGAGCCCTAACAATGTTACTATGCAGGACAAGTCAGGTGAGAGGCTGCGTGCAAAGGGGGTTAAATGGGCGGGGTTTAACTCTTTGGGGTTTGGATTGAAAAATTGTGACAGGTGCACTTTTAGTTTAAACATATAGCCAATGATTGAAGAGGGAACTGGGCAAAGTTTGGTTTGGTGGACAATTTTGCGAACCTTGAACCCTGCAGCTGCAGGCATCATCCTGGTATCTTTTTTTTTCAGCCAGCGATTCCCTTTTTATGTAAAAGCCATCCTAGCGGCTAATTAGCCGCTGGATTGCTTTTGCAGGTGGTGTGTCTCCTGCCACCCAACAGCTCCTCTCCAGGCTCTCCTGTGAGATCAGGGAGCCCAGGATCCGATCTGACGGTCCCCTGCCATCTCTATGGTCCTGGGAGGCCAGAAACAACGCCATGACGTCACGTCCGGCTCTGCCAGTTTTTTTTCTGTCCTGGAAAGCATGAGATTAATTTGGGGTTTTTTTTGTTTTTATCTCATGCTTTCCAGGGTAGAGGAGGGATCTGGGGTCTTATAGACCCCAGACGTCTCCATAAAGAGGACCTGTCATGTCCTATTCCTGTCGCAAGGGATGATTACATTTACAAGTGATTAAAAAAAATGGGACCGTAAAAAATAATAAAAGAAAAAATAATATATATATTTTTTTTATTAAAGTGCCTCTGTCCTACTGTGCTCATGTGCAGAAACAGACGCATGCGTAGGTCACACACACACATGTAAGGTATTGCCCACGCATGTGAGCTTTGCCGCAAATGTTAGGGCGAGAACAAAAATTCTAGCGCTTCTCTGTAACTCTAAACTGGTAACCTGTAAGAATCTTTAACGCTATATAAATGTATAATAATAATAGTGTGTGACTGTGGGGGAGGGGACATTAGAGTGTAAGCTCCTCTGGTAGAGAGACTGATGTGATTGTGGGGGGACATTAGAGTGTAAGCTCCTCTGGTACAGAGACTGATGTGACGGTGGGGGAGGGGACATTAGAGTGTAAGCTCCTTTGGTAGAGAGACTGATGTGATTGTGGGGGGACATTAGAGTGTAAGCTCCTCTGGTAGAGAGACTGATGTGACTGTGGGGGGACAATAGAGTGTAAGCTCCTCTGGTACAGAGACTAATGTGACTGTGGGGGTGGGGACATTAGAGTGTAACCTCCTCTGGTACAGAGACTGATGTAACTGGTTCAGTGATCTCTGTACAGCACTGCGGTATATGTCAGAGCTATATAAATGTATAATAATAATAGTGTGCTACTGTGGGGGGACATTAGAGTGTAAGCTCCTCTGGTACAGAGACTAATGTGACTGTGGGGGGACATTAGAGTGTAAGCTCTTCTGGTACAGAGACTGATATGATTGGCTCAGTGATCTCTGTACAGCGCTGTGGTATATGTCAGAGATATATAAATGACTATTGATCAGTATGATCTCAGTTTTCTCTCCATGATAAACCAGTGTTGCTCACCTCGCCTTTCTCTAGGCAGCTTATATACTTCTTCACCCAGTCTATATTTGGAGGGGTGCAGAGTTGTCTGTTCTTGTGTGTTTTGAATCTAAAGGAGAAAGAACAAACAGTTATCTTAAAGTGACCTTCAGTCATTTTTTTCATCTATTAAATTCTCTGCCCTTGGATAGTAATTTTTTTTTCTGCCAGTAAATACCTTATACAGCCCACTTCCTGTTTCTTGTCTGGTCGTTAGCCTAGGCTTATGACATCATGCACAGCTCTCTCTCTTACTCTCGTGAGAGTTTGCTAGGAAGGGCTAATGAGAGTTGCAGAGCTGGAGGTGTGCCTCTGTGTGAATCCAGGAAGTGAATAGGCAGCAGCTTCAGCTGCCCACAGTTAAATATTTGGCAAATACAGAATCCCAGTATATATAAAATAATATGCAAAGTAGTTGGAGGGAAGCTTCAGAATGGCAAAGATATTTTTATTACAAATTATGTGAGCAGACTGCAGTTCCTCTTTAACCACTTCAGCCCCGGAAGGATTTCCAGCTTTAGGACCGAAGCCCTTTTTGTGATTTGGCGCTGCGTCGCTTTAACTGACAATTGCGCGGTCGTGCGACGTTGTACCCAAACGAAATTTGCGTCCTTTTTTCCCCACAAATAGAGCTTTCTTTTGGTGGTATTTGATCACCGCTGCGTCATTTCTGATCGCCGCTATAAACAAAAGAAGAGCGACAATTTTGCAAAAAAAAACAAATTTCTTACTTTTTCCTAAAATACAAATCCAAAAAAAAAATATAAAAAAACATTTTTTTTCACCGTTTTTGGCCGATTTATATTCTTCCTCATATTTGCGATAAAAAAAATCGCAATCTGCGTTTATTGATTGGTTTGCGCAAAAGTGGTCGCGTTTACGGATGATGAGAATTCATTTTTGGGGTTTTTAATTTGTTTTTGTTTTTTACTAGTAATGGCAGCGATCTGCGATTTTTAGCGGTACTGCGATATTGCGGCGGACATGTCGGACTATTTTGACACTTTTTTGGGACCATTGGCATTTATACAGCGATCAGTGCTATAAAAATGCACTGATTACTGTGTAAATGCCATTGGCAGTGAAGGGGTTAACCTGCAGGGGGCGCTCTAAGGGTTAACTGTGTTCCCTGGGCGTGTTCTAACTGTGGGGGGACTGCCCTAACAGGGGAAGGGAAGTTATCACAGCCTTCACGTAAAGGAAGGCTGTGATCACAGCCCTTCCCCCTCACGTATGACGGCGATTTGCGGGAACGAGCCACTTTGCCGCCGTCAATTGCCGATCGGCGGTCGGCAAGTGGTTAAGCAGTTGCTGACCACCCACCGTGGCTTGACGACGGCAACTTGGCTCGATATCGCATATCACTGTCACCTGATGGCGACGTGCGAGATCGCGGATCATGAGCGCTCGTGCACCGCCGGAGGCGTGTTCATGCGCTCACTGTGTTACGGGGGAGCCAGGGAGCGGGTAAGGAGGGCTCGATGTCCACTGGCCACCCACGATCGCTCCCCCACAGTGACAGAACAGAGGTCTGTGTATGTAAACAACGGATCTCCGTTCTGACAGAGGGGAAGGAATGTGATTGCAGGTTCCCTGTACATGGGAGCCGCGATCACTCTCCTCCCCCACTCAGCCCAGCCCCCACACAGTTAGTAACACCTCCCAGGGAACACAGATAACACTTTGATCGCCCCCTAGTGTTAACCCCTTCCCTGCCAGTGACATTTACACAGTAATCAGTGGACATTTAAATTTCTGATCGCTGTATAAATGTCAATGGTCCCAAAAACGTGTCACAAATGTCTGACATGTCCGCCGCAATATTACAGTCCCGATAAAAATCGCAGATCGCCGCCATTACTAGTAAAAAAAAAATGTTAAAACGCCAGAAATCAATTCTCATGGTTTGTAAACACGGCGACTTTTGCGCAATCCAATCAATAAATGGCAATTGTGATTTTTTTTTTACCAAAAATATGAGGAAGAATATAAATCTGCGAAAACCGATGAATAAATGTATTTTTATATATATATTTTTTATTTGTATTTTAGCAAAAAGTAAGAAAAATTGGTGTTTTTTTTGCAAAATTGTCGCTCTTTTTTTGTTTATAGCGGCGATCAGAAATGACGCAGAGGTGATCAAATACCACCAAAAGAAAGCTCTATTTGTGGGGAAAAAAGGACGCAAGTTTTGTTTGGGTACAACGTCGCATGACCGCGCAATTTTCAGTTAAAGCGACGCAGTGCTGAATCACAAAAAGTGCTCTGGTCCTAACATGGGAAATCCTTCCGGGGGTGAAGTGGTTAAGAACAGATCGCGAGATTCATGAATGAAGTTGGAAAAATGGAAACTTTGTAATTCGGTGCTCAGAATGCTGTAATCAGCTACTTTGTATCAGTTTTTGTTTACAATTTTAACACTGATGAGACACAAGTGCTTATTTGAACCACCTCAGCTCCGAAAGGTTTTACCTCCTTCGTGACCGGGACATTTTTTACTATTCAGCACTGCGCTACTTTAACTGGCAATTGCACAGTCATGCAACGCTGTACCCAAATGACATTTATATAATTTTTTAGAACTTTCTTAGATAGATCTTATGCTTAAAAAAAAAATAAAATAAATAATTGGTTACTTCCACCCTAGACCAGAGGTGACATCTTGACATCGCTCTGGTCCTCCAAGACCATAGAGGCGATCAGAGATAATCTGGTCTTTGGGAATCTCTAAGGCCAGCCACGCGAACTGTCGGATCATTTCTTGGGTGTGCTGGTAAAAACGGTAAGTCCGAGAAACACCGGCAAGCAACAGGAGGGGACGCTCCCACACCCCCCCTCCTCCCTCCTGCCACTAGCCGGGGTTTCTCTGGTTTACCTATGTGGAGGTTCATAATGCGGTATGGGGTAGAGCTACATTAAAAGTAAAAATTTGCATGTAACTGCAATGGCCCATATCTCTGGATCTGGAGCAGTGGCGGCCCATCCATAGGGGGCTCACGGACGCTGCCCCCTTCCTGCCACTCGCCGGTGTTTCTCAGGTTTACCTATGTGGAGGTTCATAATGCGGTATGGGGTAGAGCTACATTAAAAGTAAAAATATGCATGCAACTGCAATGGCCCATATCTTTGGATCTGGAGCAGTGGCGGACCATCCATAGGGGGCTCACGGACGCTGCCCGTGCCCTTCCCCCTTCCATGCACCTGGCCCACTAATCTACATGCTTCTGCATTGTGCCCCGAGCCCACCCACTTGTGTTACAATAGCAAATTAATATTCGCTATTGTTTTCCTGATTCTCCTCCCACCCAATCAGGAAGCAGTTCCTGAGACCCGATTGGCCAGAGGGTCATAGGACTCCCGGCCAATTGAGTCTCAATGAGGACCCACTTCCTGTTCTTCTGCCTGGAGGAGACGCAATGGCCCCGGAGCGAGGAACTGCAGCCCGGATCCATGTCTGCCTGATCTGCCTCCTTCCTAAGGATCGCCCCGTCACCATTTCAGAAACAATCTCCCCATAGGATTTTATGTGTATTTTATCCAAAAGCCTCCCTTATGTGGACAGCCAAAGCCATGAGACTGGTGCTGGGTGCCGCCATCTTGGATGTGGTGTCAGCGGCTCCAGCACACTCCGAGTTGACACTCGCACAGTATTCTTTTTTGCACCTCTCCTTAGAGCTAGGCACATGCTATACGTTTCTTCTGAATTGAAATTCGGACTAATTTTCATTTTTCGGAAATTCGGCTGTATTCGAATTTCCGAATTACAATAGTACCGAATTTCAACGAATCCAAAATAACGGAAAAAAAAATTCAGACCGAATTCAAATTGGTTCAAATAGTTTTCAAATTAATTTAGAATAGTTTTCGAATTTGAATTCAAATAGGTTTCGAATTCGAATTGTTTCTCAATTCCCAAAGAGAATAAGATAAGATAAATATATAATAGTATAGACAAGAATATAACAGAAAATAGAAGAATAGAAATGAACAGAATAGAATAGAATAAAAAAGAATATAATAAAATAAAAAGAATGTAACCATCTTCTGAAATTTGAATTTCAAATAGAATACATTTTAATTTGAATACATAACAAAAGAAAAGAATAAAAAAGAATAGAATAGACTATTATAGAATAGAGAAAAATAGAATTTTAAAAAACAATAGAATAGAATAGAATCGTTTCCCATAATTCAAACAGAATCAATTTGAATTTGAATAGAAAAAAATAGAGTAGAATAGGAAGATGGTTATATTCTTTCTATTCTATTGTTTTTTTCTACACTATTCTGTTATTTTCTATTCTATTCCAATCTATTCTTTTCTATTCTATTTATATCTGAATGTCTATTCTATTCTGTTGTTTTTTTTAATTACATTCTTTTCTATTCTATTTGAATTTCAGAAGATGGTTGTATTCTATTTTATGCTAATTTTTCTATTCTATTCTTTTATTTACTATTCTATTTTGTTCTGTTTTACTCTATTATATTCTATTCTTTTATTTTCTGTTATTATTTTCTATTCTATTTTTTTAATATTTTCAATTCCTTTATTTTCTATTCTACTTTATTCTCTTTGGAAATTGGAAAAGTATTCTAATACGAAAACTATTTGGAATTGATTCAAAAACTATTCAAATAGTTTAGAATTCCAAAAATTTGAATTTATTCGAATAAATGAAACAAATTCTGAAAACGAATTAAACGAATTTAGAGCTACATAACATGTTATATAGCGTGGTGGGAGGAGCTGGCAAGGAGCTGGGCCAGCATGGACAACAATAAGACATTCACAGAAAAGGAGAGGGCTATGGCGCACAAGGAAGGAAGGAAGGAAGGGGAATCCACTCTTCCTGAAGTAGTCAACTTTTTGAACCAGGTAAAATGCACATTGCAAGTGAATAGAAAAACTATTATTGGATAGGAATATTGCTGCAAGTAAACATTTTAATGACTGATTTTTTTCTGTGCTTCTGCCTACATTTTTTTTCACTTGGTGACAAAGCACAATCACATTTACTGCAGGTCTAAAGCAATGGTAGAAGGGCTGCTGCTTGTATTACATGGGGTCTAATGACTGGAAATACGGAGGGGAGACGCTTACACAATAGCTGGGATGTTGCAGCCGGAATGAAAGTTCTGCCGCTGATAGGAGCTGATGATTTTGTAGGGGATCTTCTTGTCTTTTGTTGCCAAACAACAATCAGAGGGGTTTCTGCTAGCAGCCGACACTGGAAGAAAAAGAAAAGGTGCAAATATAGAAATCCTAAAATTATCCAGCATACTGAAAAGTAATTAGAGTGTAAGCTCCTCTGGTGCAGAGACTGATGTGAGTGGCTCAGTGTTCTCTGTACAGCACTGCGGTATATGTCAGAGCTATATAAATGTATAATAATAATAGTGTGTGACTGTGCGGGGACATTAGAGTGTAAGCTCCTCTGGTACAGAGACTGATGTGATTGGCTCAGTGATCTCTGTACAGCACTGCGGTATATGTCAGAGATATATAAATGTATAATAATAATAGTGTGTGACTGTAGGGGGACATTAGAGCGTAAGCTCCTCTGGTACAGAGACTAATGTGACTGTGGGGGAGGGGACATTAGAGTGTTAGCTCCTCTGGTACAGAGAGCGATGTGACTGGCTCAGTGATCTCTGTACAGCACTGCGGTATATGTCAGAGCTATATAAATGTATAATAATAATAGTGTGTGACTGTGCGGGGACATTAGAGTGTAAGCTCCTCTGGTACAGAGACTGATGTGATTGGCTCAGTGATCTCTGTACAGCACTGTGGTATATGTCAGAGCTATATAAATGTATAATAATAATAGTGTGTGACTGTGGGGGGACATTAGAGTGTAAGCTCCTCTGGTGTAGAGACTGATGTGACTGGCTCAGTGTTCTCTGTACAGCACTGCGGTATATGTCAGAGCTATATAAATGTATAATACTAGTGTGTGACTGTGGGGGGACATTAGAGTGTAAGCTCCTTGGTACAGAGACTGATGTGACTGGCTCAGTAATCTCTGTACAGCACTGCGGTATATGTCAGAGCTATATAAATGTATAATAATAATAGTTCTTGTTATTCTGTAGAGTTATATTAACTTAATTCAAGAGCTTACACTCTAATGTCCCCCACAGTCACACACTATTATTATTATACATGTATATAGCTCTGACATATACCGCAGTGCTGTACAAATAATAAAGGTGATCACATAATGTCATGGCAAGCAAATGCAGGAACATTGACAGAAATGTTTGAGAAATCTGCTACTACTAGTAATAATAATAATAATGATGATAATAATGATGATAATAATAATAATAATGATAATAATAATAATAATAATAATAATAATAATGACAATAATAATGATAATGATGATAATAATAATAATAATAATGATAATAATAATAATAATAATAATAATAATGATAATAATAATAATAATAATAATGATAATAATGATAATAATAATAATAATAATAATGATAATAATAATAATAATAATAATAATGATAATAATAATACTCCTGCCAATTTCTTATCACTGAATTGCAGTAACGATATCAACAATCATCGAATAGAATGACGCGTGCTAACACGTGATACCTTAGGCAGCTCATTTATTTTTTTAACCAATCAATAACCAAACCCGCAGTATTTTATTTACACAGCAGGGGCTGCATTGGCACCTCCTATGCCTATAGGTTGGGTGCCATTCATTTAGAACCTCATAGAACCCACAGGGGGAGATCTAAAAGAAACCTACAAGCCTAAAGCAACATTAACTAAACAGTACCATAAGGAGTTATACATTAAAAACACACAAGGAAATAAAAAAGCCTTTCAAAATCATTTTGGTAGATGCTTTTACTTGGGAATAGAGTAGTAATGAATACCGACCAATCAGAAATGGCTTTTCATTAGCCTGGCCATTCTAAACGGCTTGAAGTTCATTTCTAATTGGCTCTTTTAGATCACTGCATTTTTTTTTTTTTTTTGCAGTCTTTGTATTTTTTTTTTTCAACTTTAGTGTCTGCCTTTTATAAGGTACAACAGCAGACAATACTAATGTTTTGTAATATAGTTTATGCCAAATAAAGAATTATAATATATACAGTATATATACTGTGTATATACCAAGAGAGAGACATATATTATATTTATTACAAGTATTTATAGAGCGCTGGCAATTTACATAATTAGTTTGGTTGAAAAAAGATGCAAGTCCATCTAGTTCACCCAATAAATAATAACAATAATACATCTCCACCGAGCCATAATGCCCATATTATGGTTTATTAAATATATTATTACTTTGTATTATATTATTTTTTACATACTGTAGATGCAGAAATTGTTATGTTATAATATTTATATTATAAATGAATATATCACATGATATTATGTATACAATCTATTCAGCTGGGCTTATAGAGACACCAATCTGATAAGTCCACAGAGAGAAAAGCAGTATAGAAACATTATTATTATTATTATTATAAAATGTATTAGGTAATGTTATAATTTTTTTTTATTATATTTATTAATATCATTATTGCAGTCAGTGATCAGAAGTATAACTAGTATTACTGTTATCATTATTATATACAGTATGTAATTATATAATTTTTTAAAATTATTTTATTGATATTGTTATTGCAGATAGTGATCAGAAATTTTCAGAAGTATAATTATTATTACTGTTATTATATACAGCATGTAGTTATATTATACTATTTATTTATTTTTTAATTGTTTTGTTGATATCATTATTGCTGTTAGTGATCAGAAATTTTCAGAAGTATAATTATTATTATTAATATTATATATATGTATTTATGTTATATATATTTTTTTCTATTTTGTTGATATCGTTATTGCAGTTAGTGATAAGACATGTTCAAAAGTAGCATTATGTTATATTATTTATAGGTTATAATATAATAATATGTTCTATTTTTATTATATATTATATTGTATTTTGGTATACTATAGTATTCTATTCTATATTGTGCTACAATATTTAGTTTAATGCTATATTGTAGTACTGTATACAGTACATAATACTATTTTGCCTTATATATTATATAAAACATGCTCTGGTTGCAGTCCTTACCCTGGCAGATGTAGAGTGTGGCCCCGATGATGAGGACGATGGCGATCTTGTAGCGCAGGGTATCCATGATGATGATGGTGGTTAGTGGTGGAGGATGCGGGCACACAGCTGTGATAAGTGTCTATCCCACTCTGTGTATCACTCAGCCTCTCCCAGCCTTCTCTGATCTCCTGTCTCTGAGTTGCTCTATTTATTGACCTGGAGAAGTTTCATTTTCATTTCTGGATTTCCCCTCCCACTGTATGGGGGGAGGGGGGGCATTCCCAAAAATCCCCCCCCCCCCCTGCATTTACTATCAGGAGGAGGTGCAAAGCAGAACAGCCTACAGAAATCCCCCCCCCCCCCCAGCCACTTATTTTTTTAATTTTTTTTTTAATTTTTTTTACTACTACAGATTTGTTATTGTGACTCATCTTCCTTCATGTTCTTGGGGATTTGCAGGAGAATGTGACCATGGATCCGGCTTCTCTCCCTGGGTTGGAGCTTCTGCTGAGTATGAGTTCTGGGAGGACCAAGGATAACATCTGTGATAGGATCCAGTCCAATCCTTTATACTGCAATGCCACTCATAGTGCAATCCCTGTACAATCTTTCCTATGGTGGCCATACATGGAGAGACTTTATATACAATCGTGGTGCAGCCACCACTGGAAACTGTTCTACCTAAACCATACAGTCAGTCTGTCTCTATTCAGCCTGATTCACACCTATGCATTTTTTTCATGAGCACCTATGCATTTTTTCCATGAGCTCCTATGCATTTTTTCCATAAGCACCTATGCATTTTTTTCCATGAGCACCTGTGCATTTTTTTCCATGAGCACCTATGCATTTTTTCCCAATAAGCACCTGTGCATTTTTTTTCCATAAGCACCTATGCATTTTTTCCCAATAAGCACCTATGCATTTTTTCCATGAGCACCTATGCATTTTTTCCATAAGCCCCTATGCATTTTTTCCATAAGCACCTATGCATTTTTTCCCATAAGCCCCTATGCATTTTTTCCCATAAGCACCTATGCATTCTTTTCCATGAGCACCTATGCATTTTTTCCCATGAGCACCTATGCATTTTTTTCATGAGCCCCTATGCATTTTTTACCATGAGCCCCTATGCATTTTTTCCCATGAGCACCTATGCATTTTTTTTCATGAGCACCTATGCATTTTTTCCATGAGCACCTATGCATTTTTTCCCATGAGCACCTATGCAATTTTTTCATGAGCACCTATGCAATTTTTTCATGAGCACCTATGCATTTTTTTTCATGAGCACCTATGCATTTTTTCCATGAGCTCCTATGCATTTTTTTCCATAAGCACCTATGCATTTTTTTTCCATGAGCACCTGTGCATTTTTTTCCATGAGCACCTATGCATTTTTTCCCATGAGCACCTATGCATTTTTTTCATGAGCACCTATGTATTTTTTTCCATGAGCTCCTATGCATTTTTTTCCATAAGCACCTATGCATTTTTTCATGAGCCCCTATGCATTTTTTTCCATAAGCACCTATGCATTTTTTCCCAATAAGCCCCTATGCATTTTTTTCCATAAGCCCCTATGCATTTTGTTCCATGAGCACCTATGCATTTTTTCCCATGAGCGCCTATGCATTTTTTTCATGAGCACCTATGCATTTTTTCCCATGAGCGCCTATGCATTTTTTTCATGAGCACCTATGCATTTTTTTTCATGAGCACCTATGCATTTTTTCCATGAGCACCTATGCATTTTTTTCCATGAGCTCCTAGGCATTTTTCCATAAGCACCTATGCATTTTTTTCCATGAGCACCTGTGCATTTTTTTCCATGAGCACCTATGCATTTTTTTCCATGAGCACCTATGCATTTTTTTCCATGAGCACCTGTGCATTTTTTCCATAAGCCCCTATGCATTTTTTCCATAAGCACCTATGCATTTTTTCCATAAGTACCTATGCATTTTTCCCATGAGCACCTATGCATTTTTTCCATAAGCCCCTATGTATTTTTTTCCCATGAGCACCTATGCATTTTTCCCATGAGCACCTATCCATTTTTTCCATAAGCACCTATGCATTTTTTCATGAGCCCCTATGCATTTTTTTCCATGAGCACCTATGCATTTTTTCCATAAGCACCTATGCATTTTTTCATGAGCCCCTATGCATTTTTTTCCATAAGCACCTATGCATTTTTTTCCCAATAAGCCCCTATGCATTTTTTTCCATAAGCCCCTATGCATTTTGTTCCATGAGCACCTATGCATTTTTTCCCATGAGCGCCTATGCATTTTTTTCATGAGCACCTATGCATTTTTTTTCATGAGCACCTATGCATATTTTCCATGAGCCCTATGCATTTTTTTCCATGAGCTCCTAGGCATTTTTCCATAAGCACCTATGCATTTTTTTCCATGAGCACCTGTGCATTTTTTTCCATGAGCACCTATGCATTTTTTTCCATGAGCACCTATGCATTTTTTTCCATGAGCACCTGTGCATTTTTTCCATAAGCCCCTATGCATTTTTTCCATAAGCACCTATGCATTTTTTCCATAAGTACCTATGCATTTTTCCCATGAGCACCTATGCATTTTTTCCATAAGCCCCTATGTATTTTTTTCCCATGAGCACCTATGCATTTTTCCCATGAGCACCTATCCATTTTTTCCATGAGCACCTATGCATTTTTCCCATGAGCACCTATGCATTTTTTCCATAAGCCCCTATGCATTTTTTTCCTATGAGCACCTATGTATTTTTTTTCCCATGAGCACCTATGCATTTTTTTCCATGAGCACCTATGCATTTTTTCCCCAATAAGCACCTGTGCATTTTTTTCCATAAGCCCCTATGCATTTTTTTCCATAAGCTCCTATGCATTTTTTTCCATAAGCACCTATGCATTTTTTTCCCATAAGCCCCTATGCATTTTTTTCCATAAACACCTATGCATTTTTTCCATAAGCACCTATGCATTTTTTTCCATGAGCACCTATGCATTTTCACGAGTACCTTTTTTTACGTATCCACGAATACCTTTTTTACGTATCCACAAATACC
>BLSH010495022.1:329033-364858 GCA_018402905.1 Glandirana rugosa | reverse complement strand
TTACCCCCCCCTCCATAGTATAATAATATTTTACCCCCCTCTCCATAGTATAATAATATTTTACCCCCCCCTCCATAGTATTATAATATTTTACAATGAATTTTCACATTTTGGGTTACTTTGTGCAGCAACCTCAGTAAGGAAATTTTATTAATGGATTTGTGACTATTCAGGGAGCTTAACCACTTCAAGACCGCGCCTCTTTTTTGGGTTCGGTGTTTACAAGTTAAAACCATTTTTTTTTTGCTATAAAATTACTTACAACACCCAAACATTATATACAGTATCTAACAAAAGTTAGTACACCCCTCACGTTTTTGTAAATATTTTATTCTATCTTTTCATGTGACAACACTGAAGAAATGACACTTTGCTACAATGTAAAGTAGTGAGTGTACAGCTTGTATAACAGTGTAAATTTACTGTCCCCTCAAAATAACTCAACACACAGCCATTAATGTCTAAACCACTGGCAACAAAAGTGAGTACACCCCTAAGTGAAAATGTCCAAATTGGGCCCAAAGGGTCAATACTTTGTGTGGCCACCATTATTTTCCAGCGCTGCCTTAACCCTCTTGGGCATGGAATTCAACAGAGCTTCACAGGTTGGCACTGGAGTCCTCTTCCACTCCTCCATGATGACATCACAGAGCTGGTGGATGTTAGAGACCTTGCGCTCCTCCACCTTCCATTTGAGGATGCCTCACAGATGCTCAATAGGGTTTAGGTCTGGAGATGCTTGGCCAGTCCATCACCTTTACCCTCAGCTTCGTTAGCAAGGCAGTGGTCGTCTTGGAGGTGTGTTTGGGGTCGTCATGTTGGAATACCACCCTGCGGCCCAGTCTGCAAAGGGAGGGCACCATGCTCTGCTTCAGTATGTCACAGTACATGGTGGCATTCATGATTCCCTCAATGAACTGTAGCTCCCCAGTGCCGGCAGCACTCATGCAGCCCCAGACCATGACATTCCCACCACCATGCTTGACTGCAGGCAAGACACACTTGTCTTTGTACTCCTCACCTGGTTGCCTCCACACACGCTTGACACCATCTGAACCAAATACGTTTATCTTGGTCTCATCAGACCACAGGGCGAGGTTCCAGTAATCCAGGTCCTTAGTCTGCTTGTCTCAAACTGTTTGTGAGTTTTCTTGTGCATCATCTTTAGAAGAGGCTTCCTTCTGGGATGACAGCCATGCAGACCAATTTGATGCAGTGTGCGGCGTATGGTCTGAGCACTGACAGGCTGACCCCCCACCCCTTCAACCTCTGCAGCAATGCTGGCAGCACTCATACATCTATTTCCCAAAGACAACCTCTGGATTTGACGCTGAGTACGGCACTCAACTTCTTTGGTTGACCATGGCAAGGCATATTCTGAGTGGAACCTGTCCTGTTAAACCGCTGTATGGTCTTGGTCACCGTGCTGCAGCTCAGTTTCAGAGTCTTGGCAATCTTCTTATGGCCTAGACAATCTTTATGTAGAGCAACAATTCTTTTTTTCAGATCCTCAGAGAGTTCTTTGCTATGAGTGCCATGAACTTCCAGTGACCAGTATGAGAGAGTGAGAGCAATAACACCAAATTGAACACACCTGCTCCCCATTGCCACCTGAGACCTTGTAACACTAACGAGTCACATGGCACCAGGAAGAGAAAATGGCTAATTGGGCCCAATTTGGACATTTTCACTTAGGGGTGTACTCACTTTTGTTGCCAGCGGTTTAGACATTAATGGCTGTGTGTTGAGTTATTTTGAGGGGACAGCAAATTTACACTGTTATACAAGCTGTACACTCACTACTTTACATTGTAGCAAAGTGTCATTTCTTCAGTGTTGTCACATGAAAAGATAGAATAAAATATTTACAGAAATGTGAGGGGTGTACTCACTTTTGTGAGATACTGTATATATATATATATAAAAAAAAAAAAAAAAAATGGCGGTCATTGCAAAACTTTATGTCACACGGTATTTGCGCAGCGGTCTTACAAGCGCAACTTTTTTTTTAAAAAAATTCACTTTTATGAGTTCAAAAATAAGACAACAGTAAAGTTAGCACAATTTTTTCCATATTGTGAAAGATAAAGTTATGCCGATTCCGACAAGCCCCCCGCCTGCAGACCCCCACAACCACCGGCCAGGGCTGTGGAGAAGAGGCCCTTGGGGACAAGGTACTTTAGGGTGTCCCAAATTGACTTCCCCCATGTTGAGGGCATTTGGCTTGATTTGGTTCGGGGGTGGGAGTTCGGGGTGCTCGAAGGGCCTGAAATGGATTGGGGGGACCCCATGCTTTTTTTTTTTTTCCGAATTTTTTATTGCCGGCAATCTTTTGTTTACTTATCAGGTGTCAGCGGGGCAATCATTGGTTGTGAAGGATGCGGCGGCCGGCTTCCCAGCCCTTAGCAACCAGCGATTCTTCACACAGAGTTCAAATCAGTTAATCATTTTTCGACCGATCCGAATTCGAATCATTCCAAAAATTTGGAATTCGTTAGAAAATGAATAAACAAAACGAGATTAAACTAAACGAATTCCAAAAGGACACAACGAAACTAAATTAGTAACATAACGAATGTATCTGAAACGAAAGTGAATTTTTCCATTCTGCACATGTCTAGGCTAAAGCCCGCTGTCAGCTGATGTCACAGAACCGGAGTTCAAGAAGTGGAAAAATCCTGACAATATTGTCATAATTCACCCTGAAAGGCTGACCAGCATCTATCTCCACTGAGAGCCTGAGCCAGTCCATCCCGCCCCCTTTACAGCCTGGTACTCCAGTGAGCACTGGAGGGGAGAGCAGAGAGCTAGTGACTGACAAATAGGCATGCGCAGGGGGTGTGCCAAGTGTGCCTGGGCAAACCCTAATCACTACATGCAGTGCCAATTCCCCCTACTGCCCTGGCTTCCCCTGTGTTGGTCCCCCCGCCTGGAGTGCTGCTGGCTTCCCTCCTTTCCCCCGTGCTGCTGCAGGGGGTGTTTCAGGATGAAGGTTGGGGAAGGGGCTAAACAATATGTCATTTACCAGCGCCTTCCTTTTCTAAATGAACACAGTGAACACGCTCACTCACTGTGTTCATTCATTACTGAAGCATAGTAAGCTGTGTTTATATAGCAAAATGATGGTCGGGCGGCGTCTTTCCCAGTCTGACTGGACGTCATATGATGTCCTTCAGAACATGGTGCTGGGGTGTGCCCCTTGGGGTGCCCAGTGCAGCGATCGGTGGTGCGGTGTGTCGCTTGGACACACCACACAAGAGCCTATGATGTGCCCAATCACAGCTGATCACAGTGCAACTAGGAAGATATTGGCATTCCTCTACTGATGCTGACAGCGGGTGAGTAGAGGAGAAAAGCAGCTTTCCTGACAGGTGGGGTCTGCATGGATAATCAGTGCAATGATTATCAGTGCAGCCCCATCAACGATGCCCATCAGTGCCGCCTATTAGTGCTGTCTATCAGTGCCCCTCAGTGCTAACCATCAGTGTCACCTATTAGTGCCCATCATTGCCTCCTAATAGTGCCCATAAAGGCTGCCCATCAGTGTCCATTAGTGCCGCCTATCAGTGCCCATCTGTGCTGCATATTAGTGCCTCCTCATTGGTGCTGCCTCATCGGTGCCCATCAGTGCCACCTCTCAGTGCACATCAGCACCATCTATCAGTGCGTATCATTGCTGTCTATCAGTGCCCATAAAGGCTGCCCCTCAGTGCCCATCATTGCCACCTACCAGTGCCCAATAGTGCTGCATATTAGTGCCTCCTCATCAGTGCCCATCAGTACCACCTCATCAATGCCACCTCATCAGTGCTGCCTCATCAGTGCCCCCTCATCTGTGCCCATCGGTGCTGCCTCATCAGTGCCCATCAGAGCCACCTCATCAGCGCCCATCAGAGCCACCGCATCAGTGCCCATCAGTGAAGGAGAAAAATTACTTATTTACACAATTTTATAACAGAAACTTTTTTTTTTTCAAAATGTTTGCTATTATTTTATTTGTTTAGCAAAAAATAAAAAAAACAGCAGTGATTAAATATCACCAAAGAAAGCTTTATTTGTATGAAAAAAATGATACAAATGTCACATGGGTACAGTGTAGGAAGTGTGAGGGCGCTGAAAGCTGAATGTTGGCCTGGGCAGGAAGGGGGTGAAAGTGCCCGGTATTGAAGGGGTTAAAGATGTTAGTGACTGGGATTCAATCTTTTGCACCATCTTGTTGAGCTTTTATTTTCACCACATTGACTTCAGGTCCAAAAAGCATTAAATATTTGGTTTGTGAGCAATTAAATCTGTGACCCTGAGCAGTTAATCCCTTTTACTTTATCTGCTTTTTATAGTTGGTTTGATGTGCGGTCTCGGAGTCACGGTCAGAAGTAATTACAGGACTTTTATTGTACCCAATACCTGGGTGATTTTACCAACAAAATTCCCTTCTGAGGGAATAACCACTGCCAGATGTGATTATATAATAATAATATTATTTTTTTACAACCACGCAGAGATCCCCTTTACATCAGGGTCCGCAGGGTTCCTCTTTACATCGGGGTCCGCAGAGTTCCCCTTTACTTCAGGGTCCACAAAGTTCCCCTTTACATTAGGGTGTACAGAGTTCCCCTTTACATCAGGATCCACAGAGTTCCCCTTTACATCAGGGTCCACAGAGTTCCCCTTTTACATCAGGGTCCCCAAAGTTCCCCTTTTACATCAGGGTCTGCAGAGTTCCCCTTTTACATCAGGGTCCACAGAGTTCCCTTTTACATCAGGGTCCTCAGAGTTCAACCTTGCACAGTAAAGGGGAACCCTAAAGACTCTGTACAGTACTGGAAAGGGGAACTTTAATGTAAGGGGGAACTCTGTAGAGGACCCCAGGATCAGTGGGTAGGGCCCCAGGCACAGGTCAGGGGGGCCCTTAATGTTTTTTGCACCTGGGCCCTGAAGGTTCTAGTTACGCCTCTGGCCCTTGCCCAGTATGGAACCAAATGTGGGTGCCTATTCTTCCGCTGCTTCATCTGGGTGTGCTACTTTCATTTCACTCTTATCTTGGAGATAGAAAGCAAAGTTTACACCCAACTTGGACTGGCAGCATTTTATGAAGGCAAACATTGGATTCTAGAGGGAAATCCATAAAAGTCCCAATTGTGTGAAATTATCTCTAATCTGAAAGATAAGGCCGCTCTCCTGGCAAGCATGAATAGACAGCTGAAACAGGTGCCAGTCTGATGGTTGCCCTATGATTTGTAATCCTGGCCAGCCAGTGCTGTGGTGTAGTTGCCAGAAAGAACAGCTGGGTTCTGGTCCTCCATTATTGTAGTTAGGCAGTGCAGCTTGGTTAGGGGCCCACCCTGCATCCCACTCTGCTGAATGGAGGAGGAGCTGACTGATGAATAATCCCTTTCCCTCCTGTAAGCCTGTGCACAGTGTTAGACTGACAACAATCTGTAAATCAATAGACCCCTAACTAGCTCAGAAATCTGTTCATCCCTTTTCCAGTCTGGTTGGCCATAGTGAACATCAGTAGACATCTGCAGAATGAATAAATTCATTTAGTTTCACTTCAGATTCATTCATTAAGTTACTCGCTTCGTTTCGTAACAAAATTAATTATGTTTTAGTTTTGTTTATTCATTTTCGACCTTCGGGTTCAAATTTTTCCAATGGATTTAAATTTTAATTTTGGAAAATGTACTCTTTATTCTTTTTTTATTCTATTTAATATTAAAATTCAAATTTCGGAAGACAGCTATAATCTTTTTATTTTATTCTATTCCAAGTTTAAATTCAAATTTAGAAATCCAAATATTTAGAAGATGGCTATATTCTTTCTATTTGATTCTATTCTATTATTTTCCTTTATTTTCTATTCTATTCTTTTATTTTCAATGCTAGTCTCTCATTTTCTATTCTTTTATTTTTTTATTCTAGTTTATTCCTTTATATTACATTTTTATTATATTATATTCTATTGTATTTTATTCTATTATTTTATTTTCCATTCTATTTTATTCAATATTATTTTATTATATTCCATTCTGTTTTACTCTAATATATTCTATTCTTTTATATTCAATTCTATTTTATTCTGCGCTATTCTATTTTAGTACATGTCGTTATAATAAATAATATAATAATAATTATAATAAATTATGTCCTCTGGTTTTTATTTTGGTATAAGGCAAGAAACACAGGTTACCACTCAAAGCATTTGGGAGGGCCTATCTTAAGATAATACAGTCTGTGCTTGCCTAAGACTAGAAGAAGAATGCTGAAAAAATGTTAGATGAAGGCTTTTGGAGTTATCCCTGCACTATATACTGTATATTACATACACCTGACCCCTACACAATATACATTAGATACACCTGACCCCTACACTATATACATTACATAGACCTGACCCCTGCACTATATACATTACATAGACCTGACCCCTACTCTATATACATTATATACATCTGACCCCTGTGATATATACATTACATACACCTGACCCCTACACTATATACATGACATAGGCCTGACCCCTGTACTATATACATTACATACACCTGACCCATACACTATATACACATTACATACATCTGATTCCTTCACTATATACATTACATACACCTGGCCCCTTCACTATATACATTACATACATCTGACCCCTTCACTATATACATTACATACACCTGACCCCTGCACTATATACATTACATACACCTGACCCCTACACTATATACATTATATACATCTGACCCCTGTGATATATATATTACATACACCTGACCCCTACACTATATACATTACATACGCCTAACCCCTGTATTATATACATTACATACACCTGACCCCTACACTATATACATTACATACACCTGACCCCTACACTATATACATTATATACACCTGACCCCTTCACTATATACATTACATACATCTGACCCCTGTACTATATACATTACATACACCTGACCCCTTCATTATATACATTACATACACCTAACCCCTTCACTATCTACATTACATACGCCTGACCCCTGTAATATATACATTACATACACATGACCCCTACACTATATACATTACAAACATCTGACCCCTGTACTATATACATTACATACACCTGACCCCTACGCTATATACATTACATACACCTGACCCCTTCATTATATACATTACATACACCCAACCCCTTCACTATATACATTACATATGCCTGACCCCTGTACTATATACATTACATACACCTGACCCCTACACTATATACATTACATATACCTGACCCCTGTACTATATGCATTACATACACCTGACCCCTACTCTATATACACTACATACACCTGACCCCTATGCTATATACATTGCATACACCTGACCCCTACACTATATACATTACATACACCTGACCCCTACGCTATATACATTACATACACCTGACCCCTACACTATATACATTACATACATCTGACCCCTGTGATATATACATAACATCCACCGCCCCCTACACTATATACATTACATACACCTGACCCCTACACTATATAAATTACAGACCTTCATTGAAGTCCACCCTGTCCTGCGGCCACACTCTTGATGGCAATTCTCAGTTGTCAATATGATAGCCGGGAGTTGCTGTGTAAATACTGCAGCTCTTCCAACAGCTGTTGAAAGGTAGACAGTCTGGCACAGTGTTTATAAACATTGTTGAGATGGGAGATACACAGTAGCATTGTTACTTTTGTATTTTCTTTATTTCATTCAAGTGCAGATCAAGGGGATGAACTTCCATCTTCACAGGATGTCGGTTAGAGCAACCTGGCAAGTGACAAAAAGAAACATTTTTCTTTTCTTCCATTTCTAACTCCATAGTAACCCTTAGTGCCCTAATTAACTCCTTCTTCCCCTTCTCCCCTCAACTCATGATTCTGATGTTTTTTGTGTTTATTTCTGTTTTTCTAACCATTAACATTCCAAAAATTGTTTTACATTTTTATTTCTTTTGCTTGATATTTTTTTGGCATCGAGCCATTACAGGCACAACAAATTATACAATTAATATTTTATATCTACAGCAAAAATAACTTTTTTTAAAAATATAAACTAGCACTGTATATACAAAGGGCATTTTTTCAGGGTTTATTTTGTCCACGGATTGCATAAAAAAATAAAATCATTTGTTAGGCCCTCTTTTCAGTGGTGAATCTCTGTTTGCGTTGGTGGTTCTAGTTGTGTGCGGTGTTTTCTTTCCTCTGTGGTCAAAGTTTCTCTGTTGCCTGAGAACAGCAGGAAGGGATCTTCTCAGAAAATTCACTGATAAGCTGGGAGTTTCCAATGCGCCTTCGTCTATTCAATCAGCTGAATTTTACATTGGAACACTCGTTTTCTATTCAAGACTCCTAATCTCTGCACCAATTCTCTATATTGTCCATTAGACATTCGATCCAACCCGAAACTCATTTCACCTTTCTGGGTGAGAACTAATCATCCAATGGCTGACATATCCGGGTCAAAAGTTTTTTGGTATTTTGGCACAAAATAGGACTATTGCTTACACCTGCAAGGGTCACCTAAAACTAATATTTCAGTTTTTGGGGGATGCCCATAATGAGGGGTTCCCACCATCCCTGAGCTGAGTTTCCAGGTCTGTACAAGTTATGTGCCCATAATGAGGGGTTCCCACTATCCCTTCAGTGAGTTCCCAGGTCTGAACACCTGCTGTGCCCATTATGAGGGGTTCCCACCATCCCTGAGCTGAGTCCCCAGGTCTGTACACCTGCTGTGCCCATTATGAGAGGTTCCCACCATCCCTGTGCTGAGTTTCTGGGTCTGTACACCTGCTGTGCCCATTATGAAGGATTCCCACCACCCTTGTGCTGAGTTTCTGGGTCTGTACACCTGCTGTGCCCATTATGAGGGGTTCCCACCACCCTTGTGCTGAGTTCCCGGGTCTGTACACCTGATGTGCCCATTATGAGGGATTCCCACCACCCTTGTACTGAGTTCCCAGGTCTGTACACCTGCTGTGCCCATTATGAGGGGTTCCCATCATCCCTGTGCTGAGTTCCCGGGTCTGTACACCTGCTGTGCCCATTATGAGGGGTTCCCACCATCCCCGAGCTGAGTTCCTGAGTCTGTACACCTGCGGTGCCCATTATGAGGGGCTCCCACCATCCCTGTGCTGAGTTTCTGGTTCTTGTACACCTGTTGTGCCCATTATGAGGGGTTCCCGTCATCCCTTAGCTGAGTTCCAGGGTCTGTGCATCTACTGTGCCCTTTATGAGGGGTTCCCACCATCCCTGAGCTGAGTTCCCGGGTCTGTACACCTGCTGTGCCCATTATGAGGGGTTCCCATCATCCCTTAGCTGAGTTCCTGGGTCTGTGCATCTACTGTGCCTATTATGAGGGGTTCCCACCATCCCTGAGCTGAGTTCCCGGGTCTGTACACCTGCTGTGCCCATTATAAGGTGTTCCCACCATCCCTGTGCTGAGTTTCTGGGTCTGTGCACCTGCTGTGCCCATTATGAGGGGTTCCCACCCTTCCTGTGCTGAGTTCCCAGGTCTGTACACCTGCTGTGCCCATTATGAAGGATTCCCACCACCCTTGTGCTGCGTTCCCTGGTCTGCACACCTGCTGTGCCCATTATGAGGGATTCCCACCACCCTTGTGCTGAGTTCCCGGGTCTGTACACCTGCTGTGCCCATTATGAGGGGTTCCCACCATCCCTGAGCTGAGTTCCTGAGTCTGTACACCTGTGGTGCCCATTATGAGGGGTTCCCGCCATCCCTGAGCTGAGTTCCTGAGTCTGTACACCTGCGGTGCCCATTATGACGGGCTCCCACCATCCCTCTGCTGAGTTTCTGGTTCTTGTACACCTGTTGTGCCCATTATGAGGGGTTCCCATCATCCCTTAGCTGAGTTCCTGGGTCTGTGCATCTACTGTGCCCATTATGAGGGGTTCCCACCATCCCTGAGCTGAGTTCCCGGGTCTGTACACCTGCTGTGCCCATTATGAGGGGTTCCCACCATCCCTGTGCTGAATTCCCAGGTATGTACACCTGCTGTGCCCATTATGAGGGGTTCCCACCATCCCTGAGCTGAGTTCCTGTGTCTGTACACCTGAGGTGCCCATTATGAGAGGCTCCCACCATCCTTGTGCTGAGTTTCTGGGTCTGTACACCTGTTGTGCCCATTATGAGGGGTTCCCACCATCCCTGTGCTGAATTCCCAGGTATGTACACCTGCTGTGCCCATTATGAGGGGTTCCCACCATCCCTGAGCTGAGTTCCTGGGTCTGTACACCTGAGGTGTCCATTATGAGAGGCTCCCACCATCCCTATGCTGAGTTTCTGGGTCTGTACACCTGAGGTGCCCATTATGAGCGGTTCCCACCATCCCTGAGCTGAGTTCCCAGGTCTGTACACATACTGTGCCCATTATGAGGGGTTCCCACCATCCCTGAGCTGAGTTCCCGGGTCTGTACACCTACTGTGCCCATTATGAGGGGTTCCCACCCTCCCTGTGCTGAGTTCCTGGGTCTGTACACTTGGTGTTCTCATTATGAGGGGTTCCCACCATCCCTGTGCTGAGTTCCCTGGGCAATGTGAGAATACGCTGATACTCCCTGAAGTGTCAGTTTTTCTCAGATGATAATTCTTCACGATATCAGCAGTGAAGCTGGTGGGATACATAGACATTTACATCTGTCCTCACAGTGGCATTTTTTTATTTGCATTTAGACATTGGTGACAGGGTCCCTTTAAAGAATTTCCAGGTATTTAATTCCCTTACATGTTATGACATCAAGAAACAGACCGGCTGCAAACCTTTTCTCAATGCCAATTTCTCGGTGCCAAAACTCCAAGTGCAGAGGAATTTGTGCCAACGAGCCAATTGCAGGAGCAGGAAAATGAAGTGCAAGATCCCTCCACTTTATTTTCTGCCTCTGTCAACACTGCAATGGAGTCTCACTCTTTCCGCTGCAGTCCTCATAACCCTAAGACCCCTTTCACATTGAGGCAGTTTTCAGGCGTTTTAGTGCTAGAAATAGCTTCTAAAAAGCTCCTCAAAACTGCCTCCCATTCTAAGCAGTGCGTACTTTCACACTGGGGCAGTGCGCATGCAGGAGGTTAGAAAAAGTCCTGCAAGCAGCATCTTTGGGGTCATAGTGGTCATTTTGGTTGATTTCCTCATGTGGAACGGCTCAAAAAGATATCTACAGATTAGAAGCAGGTAAGAATTGGGAACACATTTAGTAAAAGCCTTGACAACCCATTGATTTGGAGGTCGGACAGCCCAAGCACATGGTATGGAAGCCAGCATGCGAGCAGCTGCACAGGGGAAACACGGCCATCCTACACTCCACCTAACACAGCTCCTCTACTACATCTACTACATCTACAAGGAGCCCAGCTAAGTCTAAAGCCCACAGAGAACCTCCCAGCACTGAAACTAAAGCTGGCAACATGGAGATAAGCCCTGCCCAGGCCTCAGGCCTTGCAGCCGACATTGATCCCTTTGCAACATTCCCCACAATGGGCCAACCAGTCTCTGACACAGTTTTAAAGGACATGCTTCTATCCCTGCTTTCATCCCTCCATTCTGACATGCTCTCTTGTGTTAATCAATTCAAAGCTGAAATCCAGGATCTAGGGTATAGAGTGGAAAGGGTAGAAACATCTATGTCCCAGGTATCTGTTTCCTTTAACACTATGTTCGATGCCCACGAGGCCCACTCTGAAGAAATCATATGGCTGAAAACAAAGTGGCTGACCTGGAGGATCGATCTAAAAGGAACAGTAAAAAAATAAGAGGGGTCCCGGATGCAATATTTCTACCCTGGTACCCTCTCTGACTCCCAATTATCTACTCATCGACAGAATAGACAGACTGTGAAAACCTTTCTTTCTCCCCCAAAAGGTTCAGAGAGATGTCCTGTTAAGGATTCAATTCTTCCACACTAAATAACCCTATTCCTTTGTGCAGTTGCTTCCAGTACTCTCGCAACACACCCATCAATGTTGCAAGAATTAAGCGACGAACACAAAGGCCTTGCGAAACCACAAGTTCACACACAAGTGGACATACCCAGCAACTCTACTAGTCATACACAACGGTACCATCCCCTGCCTTATCACCCTAGAGGAGGGCATGTTGGCCTTGAGGCAATGGGGCATTGTACCAGACCTTCCGCAAACAGAATGGCACGGCAAACCGGACTGGCAAGTAGTCTCCCGCAAACGTTTTGCAAAATCGAAAACGGCTGGAGGCTTTTGATCTATCACATCAGCCACCGACCTTATCCCTTGCTCCCGAACAAACCATTTCCCTTCTTATTCTTTGTCCCCTGCTCAGTTCATTCGCAGATTGTACATCTCTGCACACGACCCTTGAAATGGGTCACCTTCTTAGAATACGCTTATTGTTTCTTCCCTTCAAAGTTATGTTTATTGCAGCACTCTGTTGGTTCCCCATTGCAAGCCTGGCCTCACCACCTCATATAGAAACCTATCATCTACTACATCATGCATACCCTCATCCTTTTGGGTGGCCAAGACCCTTTAACCTCCTTGATGGTATTCCCGAGTGTGGCTCGGGGGGGGGGTTTCACTGCAAATAGCGGTAACCCCGAGTCACACTCGGGATCGCATCGCTGGATCCAAGGTTGGGTTACTTACCTTGTCCCCTGGATCCAGCGATGTCCCCCCACTGTGTCTGTGGGCTGTGTCCTCCGCCCGATGCCTCTGTGTGCGGGCTCTGTTCCCTGCGAGCGTCGCATTGCACGGGGGCGGAGCCTGGTGGGAATTTCAAAAAAGTGAAACACAGTAAACATACAGTACACTGTAATCATTTCACATCCCTTTTGTTCCCTAGTGGTTTGCCCAGTGCCCTGCATGCAACTTTTATATTATATATTTCTGCGTTCATCCGAGAAGAAAAGGGCATTCCTCCTGGCCATAAGTAAGAGTGTGTCTTTCCAACTCAAGCAATCCTTACTAGATGAAGAAGGTAGATATATCATCATTAAGGAGACCTAAACTCCATGCTGCTTACTATTGTCACTATCTATGCCCCCAACACACACAAATTGAGATTTCTCTGCAGGATTTTAAGACTTACCTCCCCTATCTGTTATGGCCAACTACTGATATGCGGAGACTTTAATGTGACCATAAACCCTATCCTAGATTAATGGGCGTCCGCAGGTAGGGGCAAGGGGGGGCAATTGCCCCCCCCTGGAATCAGGGATCAGATCAGGGGTTCCCCACTAGGTCCTTATCCTCTTGAGCCATGTATGCATATTCTGACAGTCTCTTGGGCCATGTATGCAGTCTCTGACCGTTTCCTGTACCATGTTCACAGTCTCTGACTGTCTCCTGTGCTATGTCTGCAGTCTCTGACTGTCTCCTGTGCTATGTATGCAGTCTCTGACCGTTTCCTGTACCATGTCCACAGTCTCTGACTGTCTCCTGTGCTATGTCTGCAATCTCTGACTGTCTCCTGTGCTATATATGCAGTCTCTGACTGTCTCCTTTACTATGTCTGCAGTCTCTGACTGTCTCCTGTGCTATGTATGCAGTCTCTGACTGTCTCCTGTTCCATGTCCGCAGTCTCTGACCGTATCCTGTACTATGTCTGCAGTCTCTGACCGTCTCCTGTATCATGTTCGCAGTCTCTGACTGTCGCCTGTATTAGGTCTGCAGTCTCTGACCATCTCCTGGATCATGTCTGCAGTCTCTCACCATCTCCTATATCCCGTCTGCAGTCTCTGACCATCTCCTGGATCATGTCTGCAGTCTCTGACCATCTCCTGTACTACATCTGCAGTCTCTGACCGTGATAATGTAATTATGACATTGTCAAAAAGAGGCAGAGCATGGATGACCTTGAAATTATGCCCCCCCCCCCCTGGAAAAAGTTCTGCGGACGCCCATGCCTAGATTCCAGCTTGGTATCGAAAGGACGACACCAATCCCCATGGGATCTCTTCCACACAGAAGGGGTATACGATGCCTGGCATTGTCAGCATGCCTGCGAAAAGGACTACATGTTCTTACACAGACCAGTGGTAGCCCATATTCTGATAGCAGCCCGGCTCACTATTCTGAGGAGATGAAAAACTTACCTATGCCCAAATATTTCAGATGTAGTGACTATGGAAAAATCGAACTACACATTTGAACGGTTGCTAGCAATCAAGTCTTTAAACCTCACCAAATTCTCCAGAAGATGGGACCTAGGGAACGACAGATAGCTCTCCCTTACCGCTATTCCTGATCTACAACCTGTACATTGATTGTTTACACCTAAGTTACTGCCAATCCAATGCATGCAATATTGAATGTTGCTGTTTTTCACTCTGTAAACATTATATATTTCACATGCTGCAATTTTCCTTTGTTTGCATTGTATAAACAAAACCTAATATAAATGTATTGCGTTAAAAAGAAAAAAAATTAAAGTGCTAGCGGCCGTCGGTCACTCACACAAACAGCAATCGTTCCACACATGTGAGGTATCGCCAGGAACGTCAGATCACAGATTCTAGCACCAGACCTCCTCTGTAAATCTAAAGTCTTAAAGCAGTGGTTCTCAACTCCAGGCCTCGGGACCCCTTAACAGGCCAGGTTTGCAGGAAAACTGAAATACATCACAGGTGATATCATTTGCTGCTCAGTGATTGCAGTGTTCTAGTCTGCATCTCCCCAAGGTAATACTTAAAATCTGGCCTGTTGGTGGGTCCTGAGGACTGGAGTTGAGAACCACTGTCTTAAAGGCTTTTAAAGAGTCACCTATAGACAGTAAAATTTTACGCCGTTTGTCGCTGTTGCGAGGCCATGTGCAATTTTAAAGTGTGACATGTTTGGTATCTATTTTCTCAGCAACATCATCTTTTATATTTTACAAACAAACAAAAAAAATTGGGCTATGTATTGTGTTTGTTTGCATTAAAATTTATTTTTTTCCAAAAATTGCGTTTGAAAAACTGCGACATAAAACTATTATACAGCCCACCAATGTATTCTCTAGGGTCTCTGTTTTTTTTTTTTAAAAAAATATATAAATAATGTTTGGGGGCTCTAAGCAATTTTTTAAGCAAAAAAAAAAAATATATATATTGTTACATGTAAACAAAAAGTGCGTGCGCCGCCATAGGCGCGCTCACTGTGTTACGGGGGAGCCAGGGAGCGGGTAGGGTGGACTCGATGTCCTCCGGAGGTCCATGTGTGTAAACAACGGATCTCTGTTCTGACAGGGGGAAGGAATGTGATCGCAGGCTCCCTGTGTATGGGAGCCACAATCTCTCTGCTCCCCCACTCAGCCCAGCCCCCATACAGTTAGTAACACACACAGGGAACACAGTTAACCCTTAGAGCTCCCCCCTACGGTTAACCCCTTCACTGCCAGTGACATTTACACAGTAATCAGTGCATTTTCATAGCTGTATAAATGCCAGTGGTCCCAAAAAAGTGTCAAAAAAAGTGCCGCAATATCGCAGTACCGCTAAAAATCACAGATCACCGCCATTACTAGTAAAACATTTAAAAAAAAACAAAAACCCCATAAATGAATTCTCATCATTTGTAAACATGGCAACTTTTGCGCAAACCAATCAATAAACGCCAATTGCAATTTCTTTTTTACCAAAAATATGAGGAAGAATAGAAATCGGCCAAAACCGATGAATAAATTATTATTATTATCATTATACAGGATTTATATGACGCTAACAGTTTACGCAGCGCTTTACAATGTAAAAGGGAGACAATACAGTTACAATACAATAAAATACAAGAGGATCAAGATGGCCCTGCTCAGAAGAGCTTACAATCTAATAGGGTGGGGCAGGTAGTACAAAAGGTTCTGAATGAGTTGATGGAAGTGGTAGAAGATTAGTTTTAGGTGTGATAGGCTTCCTTGAAGAGATGAGTCTTCAGGGATTGCCTGAAGATAGCTAGAGTAGGAGATAGGCGGACAGGTTGAGGTAGAGAGGTCCAGAGGATGGGAGAGGTTCTGGAGAAATCCTGGAAAATTTGTTTTTTTATATATTTTTTTTTGGATTTGTATTTTAGCAAAAAGTAAAAAATATTGTTTTTTTTTTTTTGCAAAATTGTTGCTTTTTGTTTATAGCAGTGTTCAGACATGACGCAGAGGGGTTCAAATACCACCAAAAGAAAGCTCTATTTGTGGGGAAAAAAGGACGCCAATTTCGTTTGGGTACAACGTCGCATGACCGCGCAATTGTCAGTTAAAGTGACGCAGTGCTGAATCGCAAAAATTGCTCTGGTCCTAAAGGGGAAAATCCTTCTGGGGCTGAAGTGGTTAATGACCAGAGAGCACCTTTATATTTGCCTGGAGTTCCACTCTAATTCTGTTGTAGGTATTTTCCATAAGGCATAAAACCAACCAGTCACGTGTGATGAGGGTGTAGACAATGATGACTCCTTATCAATAAATCATTAATAAAGCGGTGAGAGCGGATTTAATGAGTCCAATGACTTGTAACCTGAGGACTTTCCTGGATGATGAATCCTGCGTGTCATGGGATCCTTCGATAAAACTCCCCGGGTGAAATAATGAGGCCGCCCTGCAAATTGGTTGCAGATTGTCCCCTCGTTAAGATGATATTGGAGGAGCCGAGAGCCCAGCGTGTCGCAGTGGCGACCATTGCAGTGGTGGGCGGTAAACTCTTCCATGCAGCGCTGGGACTCTGGACTGCGATGGGCAACCGATGCCTTGGGTCACTTGGGTGGCGCTATCATGTAACGGGTGGGATAGAGTTTCAGGTCTGCGCTCTGTGCCCCAGTCTGGGCTTCTTGGAATAGCTGGGAGACAGTAAAATAACTTTATTGTCCAATTAGACGAAGCGGCGGGGATTTTCTGGAAGGGTTGTTTGTGGCTTAACCCTCTGAGTGCCAATGAATGTGTAATATTTCTTCTCCTGGTGTTTGCCATAAGCCATGGAAATAGGCACCAGACTTTTTCTGGTGCTTTTGTTTACAAGTAAAATTCAGTAATTTTTTTTTTTTTTTTGCTAGAAAATTACTTAGAACCCCCAAACATCATGTATGTATTTTTAGCAGGGATCCTATGGAATAAAATGGCGATTGTTGCAATTTTTTATGCCGCACGGTATTTGTGCAGCAGTTTTTCAAATGCAATTAAAAAAAAAAAATACACTTTAATGAATTTTTATGCAAAAAACACAATATATAACCCAATTTAAAATATAAAAGATGATGTTACGGCAAGTAAATAGATGCCCAACATGTCCCGCTTTAAAATTGCGCATGGTCATGGGAAGGGCAAAAAACTAAGATACCTAAAAATCTCCATAGGCAACGCTTTAATGTTTTTTTTTTTAAAACAAACACCGGTTTTTAAAATGCATTTTTTTTTTAAATACACTTTAATGAATTTTAATGCAAAAAAACCCGCAATATTTAACTACATTTTTTGTTAAAATATAAAAGATGATGTTACAGCGAGTAAATAGATGTGTAACATGTCACGCTTTAAAATTGCGCATGGTCGTGGGAAGTGCAAAAAACTAAGATACCTAAAAATCTCCATAGGCAACGCTTTAATTTTTAATTTTTTTTTTTTAAAACACACACCGTTTTTTTTAAATGCATTTAAAAAAAATACACTTTAATGAATTTAATGCAAAAAAACCCGCAATATTTAACTACATTTTTTGTTAAAATATAAAAGATGATGTTACAGCGAGTAAATAGATGTGTAACATGTCACGGTTTAAAATTGCGCATGGTCGTGGGAAGGGCAAAAAACGAAGATACCTAAAAATCTCCATAGGCAACGCTTTAATTTTTTTTTTTAAAAACACACACCGGTTTTTAAAATGCATTTTTTTTTTAAATACACTTTAATGAATTTTAATGCAAAAAAACCCGCAATATTTAACTACATTTTTTGTTAAAATATAAAAGATGATGTTACAGCGAGTAAATAGATGTGTAACATGTCACGCTTTAAAATTGCGCATGGTCATGGGAAGGGCAAAAAACTAAGATACCTAAAAATCTCCATGGGCAACACTTTAAATTTTTTTATTTTTTTTTTAAAACACACACCGGTTTTTATAATGCATTTTTTAAAAAATACACTTTAATGAATTTTAATTTAAAAAAACCCGCAATATTTAACTACATTTTTTGTTAAAATATAAAAGATGATGTTACAGCGAGTAAATAGATGTGTAACATGTCACGCTTTAAAATTGCGCATGGTCATGGGAAGGGCAAAAAACTAAAGCCCCGTACACACGGTTCGACAAATCGTATGTTGGCTGTTGTATGCAGCATACTGACTGCACTACACGATCGTACGAGCACAGAAGAACGTTCAGGTGCATGTAATTAGCATCCGGCCGTTCCTGACTTCTGAGCATGCGTGTTTTGCACAATACAACTTTGTTGTACCAACTGCTCTGTACACACGATACAACGGTCGTATGAGAGCTTGTTGGTACGACCAAGTTTTCTAGTCTGCTCATACAACTCCCTTGTACGACCGTTGTATGTTCGACTGTTCAAATCGCACATATGAACGATTGATATCGCATACAACGGTCGTTAGTACGACCTGTTGTATGCGATCGTCGAACCGTGTGTATGGGGCTTTAGATACCTAAAAATTTCCATAGGCAACGCTTTAATTTTTAATTTTTTTTTTTAAAACACACACCGGTTTTTAAAATGCATTTTTAAAAAAATAAATACACTTTATAATGAATTTTAATGCAAAAAAAAAACTGCAATATTTAACTACATTTTTTTGTAAAATATAAAAGATGATGTTACAGCAAGTAAATAGATGTGTATCATGTCACGCTTTAAAATTGCGCATGGTCGTGGGAAGGGTAAAAAATCTAAGATACCTAAAAATCTCCATAGGCAACGCTTTCATTTTTTTTTTTAAACACATTTTTTAAAAAATAAAAGTACACTTTAATGAATTTTAATGTAAAATAACATAATATATAACTACATTTTTTGGTAACACACAAAAGATGATGTTACGGCGAGTAAATAGATGCCTAACATGTCCCGCTTTAAAATAGATGTGTAACATGTCCCGCTTTAAAATTGCGCATGGTCATGGGAAGGGCAAAAATCTAAGATACCTAAAAATCTCCATAGGCAACGCTTTAATTTTTTTTTTTTTTTTTAAACACACACCGGTTTTTAAAATGCATTTTTAGAAAAAAAAAATACACTTTAATGAATTTTAATGCAAAAAACCCCGCAATATTTAACTACATTTTTTGGTAAAATATAAAAGATGATGTTACAGCGAGTAAATAGATGTGTAACATGCCACACTTTAAAATTGCGCATGGTCGTGGGAAGGGTAAAAATCTAAGATACCTAAAAAATCTCCATAGGCAACGTTTTCGTTTTTTTTTTAAACACATTTTTTAAAAAATAAAAGTACACTTTAATGAATTTTAATGTAAAATAACATAACATATAACTACATTTTTTGGTAACACACAAAAGATGATGTTACGGCGAGTAGATGCCTAACATGTCCCGCTTTAAAATTGCGCATTGTCGTGGGAAGGGCAAAAAAACAAAGATACCTAAAAATCTCCATAAGCAACGCTTTAATATATATATATTTTTTAAATGCACATCGATTTTTAAAATGCAGTTTTTAAAAAAATACACTTTGATGAATTTTAATGCAAAAAACACAACATATAACCCAATTTTTTTGGTAAAATATAAAAGATAATGTTACGGCGAGTAAATAGATTCCTAACATGTCCCGCTTTAAAATTGCGCATGGTCGTGGGAAGGGTAAAAAACTAAGATATCTAAAAATCTCCATTAGCAAAGCTTTAACAAATTAAAAAAAAAAAAAAAATATATATATATGTATAGATTTTTTTTTAAACGCACATCGGTTTTTAAAACTTTTTTTTTTTTTTTAATACATTTTAATGAATTTTAATGCAAAAAACTCAACATATAACCCAGTTTTTTTGGTAAAATATAAAAGACGAGTAAATAGATGCCTAACATGTCCTGCTTTAAAATTGTGCATGGTTGTGGGAAGGGCAAAAAGCTAAGATACCTAAAAATCTCCATGGGCAACGATATTCCATGTGTGACTACCGGCCTGGCTCCTGACGCTGCTTCCGGCTCTCTCTTCTGCCAAGTCTCATCTCAGGGACTCCTACCCAGCAGTGCACCCTGCTCGTCCAGCCGCCATCCAGCAGACGTCTCATCACTTCAAGCTGTCCCAGCTGGCAACCCCTGCTTCTTTGGGCACAGCACTCCCTGTCTCTACCTTTAGGGGCGCTCTGCACTCAGCCACAAGGGAGGCCCTCTCAGCACTTCGGCTTCCGACCAGGTAAGTGACAGTCAGGCAGCGGGAGCCTTCATTGAGTGCGGAACCCTTTTTTTTTTTCCTGGCTCGGCGGTGGCGTCAGACGTCGTGATTGATGATGGATCTGAGATATTTAGTAAAAAGGAGCACATAATAAACACATTACACATTGTTAGGCACACATTTAACCCATTGATTGCCCCTAGATGTTAACCCCTTCCCAGCCACTGTCATTTGTACAGTGACAGTGTATATTATTATTAATGTATTAGTGTTAATGTATTAGTGGTAGGGGCAGTTAGTCTGTCCCCTCCTCAGGGGCAGCCCATGCATTGTGGGCACACGGGCACCGCCCCCTCCCCCATCCCTGCTGCCGCTGACCCCTATCCATGCTCCTGGCCCCTTTCAGGACTCCGTGCACATGAATTACAGTTGCGGGGAGGCTTTTGAAGCACCTGATTAGAGCCAGAGGCTCTAATAGGCTTCAAAATAGGGTGGGCTTGCATTGCGTCCGGAGCCCACCAAGGTGTGTTGCAACAGCAAATGAATATTCACTGTTGCAACACTGATCCTCCTCCCGGCCAATCGGGAAGCGGATCTGATACCTGTCACTCGATTGGCTGAAAGGACACCTAGGAGGAGAGGGGGGCTGGAAGCCGCCATGGAGAGGATTCAGAGTGGCTGCACCACACTGCCTGCTGTCCGGCCACCATGGAGAGGACTGGGAGCTGCTGCACCCTGCTGCCCGGCCACCATGTAGAGGACTCGGAGATGCTGCACCACGCTGCCTGCTACCCGGCCGCCATGGAGAGGACTCGGAGCTGCTGCACCCTGCTGCCTGGCCACCATGGAGAGGACTCGGAGCTGCTGCACCACGCTGCCTGCTGCCCGGCCGCCATGGAGAGGACTCGGAGATGCTGCACCCTGCTGCCCGGCCACCATGGAGAAGACTCAGAGCTGCTGCACCACGCTGCCTGCTGCCCGGCCACCATGGAGAGGACTCAGAGATGCTGCACCCTGCTGTCCAGCCACCATGGAGAGGACTCGGAGCCGCTGCACCCTGCTGCCCGGCCACCATGGAGAGGACTCGGAGATGCTGCACCACGCTGCCTGCTGCCCGGCCACCATGGAGAGGACTCGGTGCTGCTGCACCCTGCTGCTCGGCCACCATGGAGAGGACTCGGAGATGCTGCACCACGCTGCCTGCTGTCTGGCCACCATGGAGAGGACTCGGTGCTGCTGCACCCTGCTGCCCGGCCACCATGGAGAGGACTCGGAGATGCTGCACCACGCTGCCTGCTGCCCGGCCGCCATGGAGAGGACTCGGTGCTGCTGCACCCTGCTGCCTGGCCACCAGGGAGAGGACTCGGAGCCGCTGCACCCTGCTGCCCGGCCACCATGGAGAGGACTCGGAGCTGCTGCACCCTGCTGCCTGGCCACCATGGAGAGGATTCGGAGATGCTACACCACGCTGCCTGCTGCCTGGCCGCCATGGAGAGGACTCGGTGCTGCTGCACCCTGCTGCCCGGCCACCATGGAGAGGACTCGGAGATGCTGTAC
Organism: Glandirana rugosa; assembly: GCA_018402905.1. Classification (NCBI taxonomy): domain Eukaryota; kingdom Metazoa; phylum Chordata; class Amphibia; order Anura; family Ranidae; genus Glandirana; species Glandirana rugosa. Next base: position 342,960 of record BLSH010495022.1, on the reverse strand, counting down.
CACGCTGCCTGCTGCCCGGCCGCCATGGAGAGGACTCGGTGCTGCTGCACCCTGTTGCCCGGCCACCATGGAGAGGACTCGTAGCCGCTGCACCCTGCTGCCCGGCCACCATGGAGAGGACTCGGAGCTGCTGCACCCTGCTGCCAGGCCACAATGGAGAGGATTCGGAGATGCTGCACCACGCTGCCTGCTGCCCGGCCGCCATGGAGAGGACTCGGAGCTGCTGCACCCTGCTGCCCGGCCACCATGGAGAGGACTCGGAGATGCTGCACCACGCTGCCTGCTGCCCGGCCACCATGGAGAGGACTCGGAGATGCTGCACCACGCTGCCTGCTGCCCGGCCGCAATGGAGAGGACTCGGTGCTGCTGCACCCTGCTGCCCGGCCACCATGGAGAGGACTCAGAGATGCTGCACCACGCTGCCTGCTGCCCGGCTACCATGGAGAGGACTCGGAGATGCTGCACCACACTTAGGGTTGCCACCTCATCCCTTTAAACCCAAACACATATGAATTACAATGTTTTGGGGCTAATTTAATGCAGATGAGGCACCAAATGAGTTTAATTACCACCTTAATCAGCCACAGAACAACCGGTGTAATTAATATGTGTTCAGGTTTAAAGGGATGAGGGGGCAACCCTAACCACGCTGCCTGCTGCCCGGCCACCATGGAGAGGAGCCACTGCTTGCACCGTGCCACGATGGGGTGCCGGACCTACTAGCAAACAGAGGTAGGGCGGGTGCCGCCCTGGGGGGCCTAATTGTAAAAGCTGATGTTAGAAGCGGATTGGCTACCATACACAGGTGCACCCATGGGTGTGCGTAGCCCATTGCATTAGGGTGAGCAACCCAAAGCTCAAACACACACACCTTTCTCTGCAGCCTCAGCTGCACTGGACAGTGAATGAATGGGAAGTCTCTGTGCTGAGCGGCTTCCTGTTCATTCACAAACTGAAGCATAGTAAACATCTAGTAAGTAAAACACAAATGCTTCAGCTATAATTGGACACAGTGGGTGAGTGTGTTCACTATGTTCATCTAGAAGGGGTCAGTAAATGACATACTGGCTAGCCCCTTTCCCTGCTATCCTTCAAGAAACATCCCCATCAGTAGCTGGTAGGAGAGGAAAGGAGAGAAGCTAGCAGCACTGCAAGGGTGAAACACAGCGGTAAACCCAGGCAATAGGGGAAATCAGCACCGCACAGTGTGATTAGGGTGTGCCCAGGCACACCTGGCACACCCCCTGCGCACACCTATGGGTGCACCAGATTTTGCACTCTAGAGTCTTAGTAAATTAACCCCAATGTGTCAGATTGCACACCACACAGTCCCATTATAAGACCGGGTTCACATACAGTATGTGCAGCTGTAGGTTCCAGCCTGGAGTCTAATACGTTTCGGTTCACTGGTTCAGGTGCGATTCAGCTCCAAGTTTTTGCCTGAATTCGCACCTGAACCGGACTCAAAACGCACAGGACTCTTTTGGAATCCGCACTACGGCCGTCCCGGACATGTATGAACCAACTCCATTGAGAGCTGGTCACACTCACGTCATGTGAATTGGACGCGGTGAAGACCGCATCCGATACGCACATACACTATATTACCAAAAGTATTGGGACACCTGCCTTTACACGCACATGAACTTTAATGGCATCCCAGTCTTAGTCTGTAGGGTTCAATATTGAGTTGGCCCACGCTTTGCAGCTATAACAGCTTCAACTCTTCTGGGAAGGCTGTCCACAAGGTTTAGGAGTGTCTATGGGAATGTTTGACCATTCTTCCAGAAGCGCATTTGTGAGGTTAGGCACTGATGTTGGATGAGAAGGCCTGACTCGCAGTCTCCACTCTAATTCATCCCAAAGGTGTTCTTTCGGGTTAAGGTCAGGACTCTGTGCAGGCCAGTCAAGTTCCTCCACCCTAATCTCCTTCATCCATGTCTTTATGGACCTTGCTTTGTGCACTGGTGCGCAGGAATGGGTCATCCCCAAACTCTTCCCACAAAGTTGGGAGCATGAAATTGTCCAAAATGTCTTGGTATTCTGACGCCTTAAGAGTTCCCTTCACTGGAACTAAGGGGCCAAACCCAACCCCTGAAAAACAAAGCACCTTGTCCCCATGTTGATGGGGACAAGGGCCTCTTCCCAACAATCCTAGGCTGTGGTTGAGGGAGTCTGCAGGTGGGGGGCTTATAGGAATCTGTAAGCCCCCTTTAGTAAGGGCCCCCCATATCCCAGCTAACCCCGATGTGAATGAGTATAGGGTACACATTGTACCCCTACCCATTCATCAAAAAGTGTCACAAAAAACACAAACACTGTTTTTGACAATTCCTTTATTAAAAATCAAAAAATAATGCCCCCCTAAGTAGATCCATCATCAATCACACCGCCCGCTGCACCCAAAATAAAAAAATAGCTCTGCACTGGTGGCCCCGTCCCCCCTTGTGATGTCACCGACTGGTGCATGCTGGGTCGCAATGTCACACTGGGGCGGGGCCACCAGGTGATGTCACCCCTTACCTATTTAGTAGCTGTCATGCAGAGGAGCGGGCAGTCGGCGGGTAGCCTTCAACGAGTGCAGAACTTTTTTTTTTTGGTGAATGAGAAGGGGTGCAATGTACCTCTACTCATTCACATAGGGGGGGTGGTATCTGGGGACCCCCTTGTTAAAGGGGGCTTCCGGATTATGATAAACCTCCCTGCCCGCAGACCCCCACACAACCACAGCCCAGGGTTATGGGGAAGAGGCCCTTGTCCCCATCAACATGGGGACAAGGTGCTTTGGGGGGTGGTATGGATTTGGGGCGCCAGTTTTTTCACATTTTTTTTGCTGGCATTTCTTTATTTTACGTTTCTCCTCCGACAGCTGATGACTCCTTGTTTGTTACGGAAGCAGCGACCAGCTTCCCGGCCCGCTCTTTAGCAACCAGCTATCTACAGTGCTTTTAAAGAAAAAAAATCGCAAAACATCAAAAATGCATCACTTGCGTTTTTGGTGCGACTTCATTGAAATCTATTACAGGCGAAACTCTGCTGTGGAGAAAAAAAAAATCCCCCACCCTTTACAAAAAATGCAGCATTGCAAAAAGCACAGCTGTCAGCTACATCCATAGGAAAGCATGATAAACGGACTGCAGTGCGTTTCTGCAAAACGGAAAATGGGGCAAAAAGCGGGTAGGCGTGGATGTTGGGTTAAACAACTGTAGTATCCGGCTGAGATACAACAACATTGAAAAAAATTAGGGAGGTCTGAATACTTTATGAATGCAGGGGCAGCCCATCCATTGTGCCATTGTGGGCGCACGGGCGCTGCCCCCCCCATCCCTGCCGCTGCCCTCCCTATCCATACGCCCGGCCCCTTTCAGGATGCCAGGCACATGCATTTCTATGACGGGGGGTTGTTTTTTGAAGCACCTGATTAGAGCTTATTAATAGGCTTCAAAATAGGGTGGGCTTGGGGCGCAGATCATTGCCTCTGGAGCCCACCCAGGTGTGTTGCAACAGCGAATGAACACGATCCTTCTCCTGGCCAATTGTGAAGTGGGTCTGTCACCCGATTGGCTGAAAGGACAGGCAATCCTATTGGATGCCTAGGAGGAGGGGAGGAGATGTAGAAGACACGGGAGCCACTACTCGATGCCTGGATGCCCGCTGATGCCCGATCCCCATTGCTGCCTGGTGCCCCGATCCTGGGCACTCCTCGGATGCCCGCCAATCCCTGATCCCGGCAGCTGCCTGGTGCGCCGCTCCCCACCACTCCTTGAATGCCCGCTGATGCCCGATCCCCGTCGCTGCCTGGTGCCCCTATACCACCACTCCTCGGATGCCCGCTGATGCCCAATCCCTGCTGCTGCCTGGTGCCCCAAACCCCGCTGCTCCTCGAATGCCTGCCGATGCCCGTTCTCTGCTGCTGCCTGTTGCGCCGATCCCCGCCACACCTCGGATGCCCGCCAATGCCCAATCCCCGCAGCTGCCTGGTGCCCCTATCCCTGCCACTCCTCGGATGCCTGCTGATGCCAGATCCCCACTGCTGCCTGGTGCCCCCATCCCTGCTGCTCCTCGGATGCCTACCGATGACCGATTCCCGCCGCTGGCTGGTGCCCCCATCCCCGCCACTCCTCGGATGCCTGAAAATGCCGATCCCCAATGCTGCCTGGTGCCCCGATCCCCGCCACACCTTGGATGCCCAGTCCCCGCCAATGCCCGCTGCCTATATGGGGTAAGTGCCAGTGGACCGACCGGCAGACAGCGGGGGTGAGGGGTGGCGATCCCCGCCACTCTTCGGATGCCCGATCCCAGTCGCTGCCTGGTGCCCTGATCCCTGCCACTCCTCGGATGCCCGTCGATGCCCGATCCCCACCACTCCTCGGATGCCCGATCCCTGCCATCCCGGCAGACAGCGGGGAGGGTGAAGGTGGTTTGACGTGCCGCCGGGTGGTGGGGGTTGGTTGTTTGCCACCCCCCCCAAACAAAAAAACACCAGCCACCACTGACTCCAGGCCTGACATGTACTGTACAGTACAGATGTAGCACAGCTCTCCCAGGGGGCCCCAGAGGTTGTCCTGTTCTTGTTTCGTTTCCTTCATATCTCAGACTGAAAAGGGGATTTTGTCTGTTTACAGTCAGCATTGTATGAAGAACTCACATGTGTGGGAAATCAATGACTACCTGCAAGATAAAGCTGAACTCCTGCCAAGGATAAATATACATGCATGACTTTCTCATGCTTGTCCCGGCCAAGTTCTGGCCCTCCATCCACTGTAGTTAATCGCTTGACTTCCGGAAGATTTACCCCCCTTCCTGACCAGGCCATTTTTTTTTTACGATAAGGCACTGCGTTGCTCTAAACTGACAATTGCATCATGCAACGCTGTACCTTTCCCCCACAAATAGAGCTTTTTTTTGGGTGGTATTTAATCACCTCTGCAGTTTTTATTTTTTACAAACAAAAAAAGATCGACAATTTTGAAAAAAAAATATATAGATATTTTTTACTTTCTGCTATAAAACACATCCGATAAAAAAAATGTAAAACCTCAAAATTATTCATCAATTTAGACCAATATCTATTCTGCTACATATTTTTGGTTAAAAATAATTGCAATAAGCGAATATCGATTGGTTGGCGCAAAAGTTATCGCGTCTACAAACTATGGGATGGATTTATGGAGTTTTTATTTTTTGCACTATAGACAAAACCAACAGTTTTGAAAAAAAAAAAGCAACTATATTTTTTGCTATAATAAATATCCAATAAAAAAAAATAATTTCTTCATAAATTTAGGCCAATATATTTTCTTCTACATATTTTTGGTAGAAAAATATCCCAATAAGCGAATATTGATTGGTTGGCGCAAAAGTTATAACGCCTGCAGACCATGGGATAGATTTATGGATTTTTTTATTTTTTGCTCTGTAGACAAAACCAACAGTTTAGGGTGAAGCCGCCTGCATGGAGGAACCTATAGTCTGGGTGATCAGTGTAAAAAGCAGAGGGACTGCAATCAAAGTTGGAGTGAGAGCTTAAGAGCCAGGTGGGCTAGCATTTATCATTTCTGCATATTGCTGGAGAAGAACGGCTGTGTGGAAACCCTTATATGTTAAAGACTTTTCCTTTTAATAAAAGTGGGCTACCAGGCCCTGAAATATAGCTCCTGACTTACGTGAACTTACGTGAAAATGCATCTATCGTTGAGCTAAAGATCCCCCATGTTACACTCTCTATATTCCGTCTGATCAATGTTTGTAAACAATGTTACTTTGTATCTCTCTGTCTCCTGTCTGATCAATGTTTATAAACAATGTTACTTTGTATCTCTCTATCTCCTGTCTGATCAATGTTTATAAACAATGTTACTTTGTATCTCTCTATCTCCTGTCTGATCAATGTTTATAAACAATGTTACTTTGTATCTCTCTATCTCCTGTATGAGCAATGTTTATAAACAATGTTTCTTTGTATCTCTCTATCTCCTGTCTGATCAATGTTTATAAACAATGTTACTTGGTATTTCTCTATCTCCTGTCTGAGCAATGTTTATAAACAATGTTACTTTGTTTCTCTCTATCTCCTGTCTGATCAATGTTTATAAACAATGTTACTTTGTATCTCTCTATCTCCTGTCTGATCAATGTTTATAAACAATGTTTCTTTGTATCTCTCTATCTCCTGTCTGATCAATGTTTATAAACAATGTTACTTTGTATCTCTCTATCTCCTGTTGTAATAATTACAATTTATATATTTTACTGATTATTTCATGATTTATTGAGTATGCACCTGAAAAGTCTCATAACCTACAACTATACAACTTAATTAAGGGATGTGGTGCTGCATGGTTGGTTTATTGTCCGTCAGCCGTCAGTTCTCTCATGTTGGGTATCTCTTTACTCAGCGGAACCTCATCTTTCACATTACTGTATACAAAAAATTGGGATAACTTTACTGTTTCTTTATTTTTTTTTTTAACTCATAAAAGTGTTTTTCCCAAAAAAAATTGCGTTTGAAAAACTGCTGTGCAAATACCGTGTGAGATAAAAAGTTACAATGACCGCCATTGTATTCCCCTGGGTCTCTGCTCAAAAAAAAAAAATATATATATAATGTTTGGGGGTTCTGAGTAATTATCTTGCAAGAAAATGATGATTCTTTCATGTAGGAGAGAAAGGCTGGAATTTGCACTTCATATGGAAGTGGTTAAAGGAAGAATTAAAAACACAATGTAACAAAACACATACAAATGTAACAACAATAACTATTAAAAATAACAAATGTAACAAAAACACCTTAGGGCCGGTTCACACCTAGGCGATCCGACTTCAAGACGACATCAGCGCGACTTTGGGCGACTTACAACGCGACCTGAAGCGACCTCCATGCCAGGCGACTGAGGCGAGAAGAGAGAGAGAGGGGTTGCCTAAAAATTATTTTCTTTTTCCTGTAAAATCGCTTCAAAGTCGTTTCAATATAGATGGGGGATCTGACTTGGAGGCGACTTCCATTGAATTCTGTGGGCACACATTGGATAGAAGTCGCGCTGAAGTCGTACAGGAACTTTTTCTGAGGTCGCCTTGAAATTGAAGCGACTTGATTGGCGTATATTAACCACTTCAGCCCCGGAAGGATTTCCCAGTTTAGGACCAGAGCACTTTTTTGCGATTCGGCACTGCGTCGCTTTAACTGACAATTGCGCGGTCGTGCGACGTTGTACCCAAACTAAATTTGCGTCCTTTTTTTCCCACAAATAGAGCTTTCTTTTGGTGGTATTTGATCCCCTCTGTGTCATTTCTGATCGCCGCTATAAATAAAAAGAGAGCGACAATTTTGCAAAAAGAAAAAAACAATTTTTCTTACTTTTTTGCTAAAATACAAATCCAAAAAAAAAAAAAAATACATATAAAAAAACATTTTTTTTTATCGGTTTTGGCTGATTTATACTCTTCCTCATATTTTTGGTAGAAAAAAAAAAATCGCAATCGACGTTTATTGATTGGTTTGGGCAAAAATTGCCGCGTTTACGAATGATGATAATTTATTTCTGGGGTTTTTATATTTTTTATATATTTTACTAGTAATGGTGGCGATCTGCGATTTTTAGCGGTACTGCGATATTGCGGCGGATATGTCGGACCATTCTGACACTTTTTTGGGACCATTGGCATTTATACAGTGATCAGTGCTATGAAAATGCACTGATTACTGTGTAAATGTCATTGACAGGGAAGGGGTTAACCTGCAGAGGGCGCTCTAGGAGTGAACTGTGTTCCCTCAGTGTGTTCTAACTGTATGTGGGCTGGGCTGGCAGGGGGAGGGGAGTGATCATGGCTCCCATATACAGGAAGCCTGTGATCACAGCCCTTCCCCCTCTGTCAGAACGGAGATCCGTGTTTACATACACGGACCTCCGTTCTTTCACTGCGGGGGGGGGGGCATTACGGGTGGCCAGTGGAGATCGAGTCCGCCCTACCCGCTCCCTGCCCCCCCTGGAACACAGTGAGTTGTTATCAGGTGACAGCGGTTAGCGATAATGAGCCACTTTGCCGCCGTCATGCTGCGGCGGGCAGTCGGCAAGTGGTTAAAGATATCCTTCTTTTATTGGCCGGAGGTTCCCCTTTTCATTGTGAATGGACCTTTATTGTTGGATTTGTCCTTTTTTTGTTCTTATGGAACAAATATATCCAAGCTTATTCCACTGTGTTCATTTCTCAGCCAATTAACTGCTGATCTGCAGCAGTTGAGGGATGTAAAGAGGCAAGGAGTAGAGCTACGTGAGAACGGCTACGCGTTTCAACCCAAACGGGGTCTTTCTCAAGACGAAAAGGTAGTTTAAGTTGCCAAGCTGTACATCCACTTACCTGACAAATATGTAGTATGTCTGCAGTTATCTCTTGTAGGGTATTGGATTAGCTAAATACTGGCGCCTGTGCAACTCTTGGCAAATGTATGACAAAGGCCCCGCGCCAGCCTCTCAACTTATTACAAGGTTACAATGTTGTTGACTGACCACTGGGGGGGAGACTGAGGAAATGCTTCCTTCTGTCTGCAGCAGACCGGTGACATGATTTCATCCTAGGCAGAGTCACTGAGTGGAGCCCAAAGGATGGCTTTTTAATGATAAAAGGTGGAGCTTTTCTGAAATTTTATACAACTGCTGTATTTCGTGACCTGTCAGGAATTTACCAATGCAGACTTATAAGCTGCTAAATGGTTCACTTCAAGTCAATGTGTGTTCACTTCAAACATCCAATCATCAGCTTCCTACAGATCACTGGACGTTCAAAGTGCTAACAGGTTCACTTCACCTCTCTTTATACTTTAGTAAATCTGACCCTGGACCACTTCACTGCACACTTTAGTACCCTGGTCCCCTACCTTCAGTCCAGGACTTCTATAGACTACCCCTAGTCTTCATTTGCACCTCCTGTACCATGTCTGCAGTCTCTGACCATCTCCTGTAATATATCTGCAGTCTCTGATCATCTCCTGTAATATGTCTGCAGTCTCTGACCATCTCCTGTAATAAGTCTGCAGACTCTGACCGTCTCCTGTAATTTGTCTGCAGTCTCTGACCATCTCCTGTAGAATGTCTGCAGTCTCTGACCATCTCCTGTAATAAGTCTGCAGACTCTGACCCTCTCCTGTAGTATGCCTGCAGTCTCTGACCATCTCCTGTAGAATGTCTGCAGTCTCTGACCATCTCCTGTAATGAGTCTGCAGACTCTGACCCTCTCCTGTAGTATGCCTGCAGTCTCTGACCATCTCCTGTAATACGTCTTCAGACTCTGACCATCTCCTGTAGTATGCCTGCAGTCTCTTACCATCTCCTGTAGTATGCCTGCAGTCTCTGACCATCTCCTGTAGTATGTCTGCAGTCTCTGACCATCTCCTCTAGCATGTCTGCAGTCTCTGACCATCTCCTGTAGTATGTCTGCAGTCTCTGACCATCTCCTGTAGTATGTCTGCAGTCTCTGACCATCTCCTGTAGCATGTCTGCAGTCTCTGACCATGTCCTGTAATAAGTCTACAGACTCTGACCATCTCCTGTAGTATGCCTGCAGTCTATGACCATCTCCTGTAGTATGCCTGCAGTCTCTGACCATCTCCTGTAGTATGCCTGCAGTCTCTGACCATCTCCTGTAGCATGCCTGCAGTCTCTGACCATCTCCTGTAGCATGTCTGCAGTCTCTGACCATGTCCTGTAATAAGTCTGCAGACTCTGACCATCTCCTGTAATATGTCTGCAGTCTCTGACCATCTCCTGTACTATGTCTGCAGTCTATGACCATCTCCTGTAGTATGTCTGCAGTCTCTGACCATCTCCTGTACCAAGTCTGCAGTCTCTGACCATCTCCTGTACCAAGTCTGCAGTCTCTGACCATCTCCTGTAGAATTACATTTACTGAATATTATATGCGGCCCTTTGGTGATGTCAGGGACCACACTTGAGGCCCCATATATCAATCAAATTGACCACCCCTGTTTTAGTGCACCAGGCCCATGTTGTAGACGAGTCCACTTTCCACCGGCATGGAGATGTGTTTGCCCTGGCTGGGACTTTCTGTCTACAAACACTCAGATTGCAGAGAAGAATCTCAGGGACTTTCTACAGGGTTATCCTCAGCAGTCAGCGAGAACAGAAGGTCACCTATTATGGGTTCTGTGGAAGACAGCGCAGGATTTCTAGTAAATGGGGAGAACCTTTTCTAAGAAATGATAGACGGGTAGGACACCGAGGAAGGTGCGTTTTCCCAGGTTGTTCCTGCACAGAGGTAAGTCCCTGTGACGTCTCTGTCCTTTATGTCCATTCTGTCCCCTACAGCTGAAAGGAATAGAATGGATGAAGGGACCAGGGGTCTCAACCAAGGGCAAGTTTACTGTCCTTCAGACTTTTTGTGGGCCGGAATGTAGCCGGTAGAGTAGAAAATACTTTGGTGTCAATGGAAATATATAATTCTTCATCATTGGTATTAGTGGAAGGAATAGTGCCAATTGTTGATATCAATGAAATGAATAATGCCCCATCATTGGTGTCACAAGGAGGGATGGTGCCCCATCATTGGTGTCACTAGGAGGAATGGTGCCCCATCATTGGTGTCACTAGGAGGAATGGTGTCCCATTATTGGTGTCACTTGGAGGAATGGTGTCCCATTGTTGGTGTCACTAGGAGGAACGGTGCCCCATCATTGGTGTCACTAGGAGGAACGGTGCCCCATCATTGGTGTCACCAGGAGGAATGGTGTCCCATTATTGGTGTCACTAGGAGGAATGGTGTCCCTTCATTGGTGTCACTAAGAGGTATGGTGCCCCATCATTGGTGTCACTAGGAAGGAATGGTGCCCCATCATTGGTGTCACTAGGAAGAATGGTGTCCCAGAATTGGTGTCACTAGGAGGAATGGTGCCTCATCATTGGTGTCACTAGGAGGAATGGTGCCCCATCATTGGTGTCACTAAGAGGAATGGTGTCCCATCATTGGTGTCACTAGGAGGAAGGGTGCCCCATCATTGGTGTCACTAGGAAGAATGGTGCCCCATCATTGGTTTCACTAGGAGGAATGGTGCCCCATCATTGGTGTCACTAGGAAGAATGGTGCCCCATCATTGGTTTCACTAGGAAGAATGGTGCCCCATCATTGGTGTCACTAGGAAGATTGGTGCTCCATTGTTGGTGTCAGTCTGAGAAATAGTATCTTGTATTAGGAGATGGAATATTGCCAATCATTGATATCATGGGAAGGAATATTGGCCATTCATTAATGTCAGTGGAAGGAATGGTGTCCCACTGTTGGTGACCAAGGGTCAGATAAAGGTAAGGAAAGGGCCGCATCTGGCCCCCGGGCCACAGTTTGTGGACAGCTGATTTAGATAATACTTGTTAATTCGGGAGTTACAATCAGTAATTTTTGCTACAAAATTTCCTAGAACCCCCAAACATTATATATATATTTAAAGCAGAGGCCCTAGAGAAGAAAATGGTGGGTGTTGCAATATTTTATATTTACTGTATATTTGCACAGCAGTTTTTTAAATGCAAATTGTTTGGGGGGAAAAATACACTTTTTTTGAATTTTAATGCAAAAAAAAAAAAACCCAAAACAATACATAACACAATTGTATTGTAAAATATAAAAGATGGTGTTACGCTGAGTAAATAGATACCAAACACGTCACACTTTAAAATTGCGCACCCTTGTGTGATGGCACCAAACATAAATCTTACATCTGTCATCCCATGTGACAGCAATAGGCGGTGACAGGTATGCTTAATGGAGACCCCAAATCCCTCCTCTGCCCTTAACCACTCTGCCTACCGGGCACTACCCCCCCCCTTCCTGCCCGGGCCAATTTTCAGCTTTCAGCGCTGTTACGCTTTGAATGACAATTGCGCAGTCATGCAACACTGAACCCATATGGCATTTTTAGCATTTTTTTTTCACACAAATGGAGCTTTCTTTTGGTGGTATTTAATCACTAATGCATTTTTATTTTTTGATAAATAAAAGAAAAAATACCACATTTTTTTTTAAAAAAATGTCATAGTTTGTTATAAAATTTTGCAAACAGGTAATTTTTCTCCTTCACTGATGGGCGCTGATGAGGCTGCACTGATGGGCACTGATAGGTAGCACTGAAGGGCACTGATAGGTAATACTGATGGGCACTGATTGGTAGCACTGATGGGCACTGATAGGTAGCACTGAAGGGCACTGATAGGTAATACTGATGGGCACTGATTGGTAGCACTGATGGGCACTGATAGGTGACACTGATGAGAAGGCACTGACGGGCACTGATTGGCAGCACTGGTGGGCACTGTTGGGAGTGCAATGATAGCAGTATCATCCACATTTCTATCCAATCACAGCATTGCTGTTCAATCCAATATCCTCCATGACATTTCTATCCAATCACAGCATTGCTGTTCAATCCAATATCCTCCACAACATTTCTATCCAATCACAGCATTGCTGTTCAATCCAATATCCTCCACGACATTTCTATCCAATCACAGCATTGCTGTTCAATCCAATATCCTCCACGACATTTCTATCCAATCACAGCATTGCTTTTCAATCCAATATCCTCCATGACATTTCTATCCAATCACAGCATTGCTGTTCAATCCAATATCCTCCACAACATTTCTATCCAATCACAGCATTGCTGTTCAATCCAATATCCTCCACGACATTTCTATCCAATCACAGCATTGCTGTTCAATCCAATATCCCCCACGATATTTCTATCCAATCACAGCATTGCTGTTCAATCCAATATCCTCCACGAAATTTCTATCCAATCACAGCATTGCTGTTCAATCCAATATCCTCCATGACATTTCTATCCAATCACAGCATTGCTGTTCAATCCAATATCCTCCACAACATTTCTATCCAATCACAGCATTGCTGTTCAATCCAATATCCTCCATGACATTTCTTTTTTTTTTTTTTTTTTTTGTTCAAAAGTTTTATTGGTATTTCACAGTTACAAAAAGAAATATCATCAGTAAGCATTGGGTAGCTCATAGTTTGTTAAACTACACATACAAATGGGTGAATCTTAAACATGAACACTCACGTAAACAGCCCCTAGAAAAACCGTGGTAAAGTGGGTGAGAGGGGCGAAAAACAAAAGGGACCAATCCATGTATTGGGAAAGGGGAGCGTCGTCCAGAGAGCCCCGGAATACTCCCCAGCACCCCTAATGGGAACAAACTGTGCCAGGAAGACTTCCAGGATCCCCCCCGACCCCCCTCCCATGGAGAACCCCCTCCTTGAGGGTTGGACCGGGGTAGTTCCCAGGAGCGGTAGCGCTTTTGGACCCATTGTATATATCTCGAAGAAAGCGAAGTACCCTGACTAATCAGGGAGAGGTATTGAAGAGAGGAGGGGAAAGAGGAAGCGGGAATAAGGAGGAGAGAGAAGTGGTAAGTGGGGAATTAAACTGGATACAGCTATTAGGCAGAGAAAGGAAGGTATCATGATAGTCCCGCCCGAGTCCGGCCTGGCTCAGATTGGGAGGTCCAGGTATAACCTCCATGGTTCCCAGATCGCCTCAAATTTAGTAGAGGTATCCAAGATCATGTTTGCATACTTTTCCTGAGTCATGATCCATGTAATCTTCCTCTTGGCCCGTTTGACAGAGATAAAGGGCCTTTTCCAGGCCTTGGCAATGGTGAGTTTGGCCCCCAGAAGTATATAATGAGACAGTTTTCCCAGGGATTTCGAAAGACCATCTGGTCTGTGGTTTAGGAGGGCTATTTCAGGCGTCTGTGGAATAGGGTGACCTGTGACCTTCCGTAAGATGACAAAAATTTTATTCCAGAAGCCCCTGATCTTGGGACATTCCCACCAAATGTGATAGAAGGTCCCCATGAGATGACAATCCCTAAAACATAACGGTGAGGAGCCCGGAAACATG
>BLSH010495022.1:295692-313775 GCA_018402905.1 Glandirana rugosa | reverse complement strand
GGGCTGGTCAGGACATAACAGATCTAACTGATCCCAGTGACAGGGATCAGTAGATCTGTCATGTCCCATTCACAGAACGGGGAACCGCCGTGTTTACTTTGGCGGTTCCCCGTTCCTCCCCTCTGAAAGGAGATCGCGGGTCTCCGGCGGACATCGGGTCCGCCCGACCCGCGGGCACGCTCAGCGCGCCCAGCACAAGCCAAATGGGAGGACATCTATTGACGTCCTCCCGGCATTTTAGAGCCGCGCTGTAGCCGTCATTCGGCTATGGCGCGGGTGGGAGGTGGTTAATATACTGTTTAGAAAGTGCACATTCTGTTAGATTTTTCACTTCCTCATTCCTATCTAGGAGTTGATTGCTAGATGCTGTGAGACACTGTGAGAGTCTGTGAGAAAGCTGATTGGAGGAAAGGCACATACCCCTTCCCCACAAATGCAAAGCCGTGCCTGTGTTTTGTTTAGTAGCCTGCTAATCTATTTTTAGCAACCTCCTTCGACTCCAAATTCTCTGTCCCGTCTCCCAGAACGAGTGAGAACTTATCAGTATGATAACAGAGCTACGGAAGAAGAGACAGCTACTGGACATAGCTAATTGAAGAGAGATAATAAAACATTACAGACAGATATGCCCAGCTCAAATTTCATGAATCGGGTTTAGCAATCAGCTATTTCTTCACACAGAATAGAATCAGTCGATCATTTTTTGACTGATCCGAATTCTAATTGTTCTGAAAAGTTGGAACTTGTTAAAAAACAAATAAAATAAATGAATGGATTTCAATGAAATTTGTTACTATTCATTACTATTTAATTCGGAGATTCAGATACATCCAAACCAAAAATTTGTCCGAATTTGTATTCGGACCACAACAAATTGCACATGTCTATTAATTAGTCCCTGAATCACTGGCTGTGATTCATAGCAGTGGGAGCCAATGAGTAGGGAGAGCTTCTGCTCTTGTGCATGTCGCTGGATCAGGATCGGGCTCCGATCAGTATAGGAGGGAGGTTGATGGGGGATCTGCACACTGAAGGTTTTTTACTTTCATGCATAGAATGCATGAAGGTAAAAAAAAAAACCTTCAACCTTTAGAACCACTTTAAAACATGGCCTTCAGCACAAGCACCAGAAAGAAATATAAATGTAGCCAGGTACTCCCTTGAGAGTGGCTGAAAATAGTGGTTCACCTGCTAGCTGACCTCAATCACACCATATCACACATCTGGAGACACTGACCAGGCCGCCTCTTGTTTTTGTTGTTTTATTGGGGAAATAACTTGGATGGAGATTAGGGTTTACTGTGGGATGCCCGAAAGAATTATAGTACAAAGTTGGCACATACAAGCCTGTATGTGTGCGCTGACACTGCAGACTCTCCCTCTGCAGACTATTGCTCCTTCTCCCTCCAGCTCAGTACTTGGTTTCCGGCCTAAAAGGAATTTATTAGGCCTCTACTCTTTGTTCTTCACCGCGGTTAGCACATGGCGACTGGCGAGGCCTACCCTGACCTCAGGAACACCTATTACAGGAAAGGGACACACGGGCCCCTGATTGTGCAGAAACATAGTTCTGTGCTAACCGGGCCTTTGATGGACTACAACACCCAGCCCATCCCTGACTCCAGGTCTCCTAGACCTTCTCTTTTCCTCAGTGACTCTCTCCTGCCCTGAACTGACCTCCAAGGCTCCCACAGACTGTCCACTTTCCTCTCTCAGCCTGTTCCAGCACTCTCTCCTTCAGTCCCAGGGACTGTCACTCACCACACTGGTGGGTTCCTCAAAGTCTCTCACTGTGTAGCACCTCTGCTGTTCTGTTCCTCTTGTGCCGCTCCAAGGATCTCTCTCCTCCCTGGCTGCACCCGAACTCCCAGGCCCCAAGGTCAAACTTCCCAGACTGGGGGCGACCTCCCGGGTCGGGGCCTGCTCCACAGCGCCTCTGCTACATCTCCCACTTTCCACCCAACACTACTCCTCCCAGATTGGGCTGACTCAGAGTATTTAAGGAGGCCTGCCGCCTGACAACCCTGCATGGAGATTGGTCAGGGCTCCTTAGAATACTCCAGATGGCTCCACCTATGTTCCAGCTTTCTGCCCAGAGACCAACACCAGGTGTCTGGATACAGAGAAGAAGGTTCTGGTGACCTCATCTGTTTAGTCCACCCAATCCTCCCTGAGCCTCTCCTCCCGGCTCAGATCAAAACACCCAGGCCTGCACATTACAGTCAAGCCTGACTAAATTTACCTTTCCTAGCCAAAAACTTGCTAGAAAAATGCACCTACACTATGGGGGCGCTACATAAACAAAAATAATCCTAGGAAGTAGTTCTAGATTGACATAGCAATTAGTGATGATCCAGAATTCAGACCAAACTAGGCCCATTTGCTGGAGGCAAACATTCACAGAGATCTAACATTCTGCAAAAAAATTGTTTGCACAATTTTGCCTCCATATGCACATGCTCAATGGTTGCCAGATCTCCTCCATAATCATTTAGAGGTACAGTTTATTCTGCACTCCTGTGACTCATTTTCAGCCGACAGCGATCACGCAGAGCTGGTTCTACCTGGGGAAAGAGTGCAACCATATGGTCGGATACACTCGGAACCCAGGACCGGCACCTGGCTCAGCCTCTCAGTGAGCCGCTGAGAGCATGAGCCAACTGCTCCCACCCACTCAACAGCCCAGCACTTCAGGGAGCACAGGGGAAACAGAGCAGAGAGCCAATGACTGACAGTCAGCGTCTCTCTGCTCAGAGCAGCGGGGAGAATTGAGCGATCAGTGGCATTTGATCACTCAGTTCTTACCCTTAGAGACAGCAGAAGACATATGCAGCATTGCGTCAATGCTGCATCCACCTAGTTAAGTATTATTTTTTTAAAAAGAAACAAATCCCATACTTCTTTTTTAATTCCAAAAGAAAGCAGCAGGTCAACATTCTGTACACAAAGAATACACTGACATCAAAAGAAAGCCAAAACACTGACACCAAGAGAGCAAAGAAAGCCAAACATTGGTAAGCCTTCTATTCCAAAACTAGATAAATTGTGAGATCATTGCGCTCTTCTAACAAAGTTAAAGCAGTATTAAACTCAAAAACAAAAACATAACATAGTGCAGCTTCCCAATTCTTAAATGTTGTAGCTCTCTTGGTTTTCTTTTTTAGGGCTTGTTTTCCTTTATTTCACTTGGTGATCCAGCCAGTAGCACACTTCCTGTCTTAGGCTGTCTCCTCTATCTATGAAAGAGCAATGGAGTCATTCCTGGACAGTGTATTGTCTAGAGTTAGATGGGCGTGTAGATTTAGATGGACTTTACAAAAGTATCTAAGAAATTAAAGCCTAACTCCAGCTTTTTTTTCAGCTACAGAAATGCTTTTTTTTCCCTTTTGGGATCAAGGGGTTTTTTTTTTATAATTCCTTTATTTATCAAAAAGGTAACATGGTACAAGCAGCTGGATTTTCAGTATCGGTTTTATATTTGAAAAACAAGGCACATATTGGTACATTGAACATGTCTAAAAAGCACAATCTTCTTTTTACCATAGAGACAGGGAAAAGTTTTGAGGTACATTGTGTGGCTATTCATCTAAAAAAGGAGAAAAGGGCTGTAATTACCGATCTGAACACTGCATATATTGAAGCGCTGGTCAGCTAACAGCTAAGGCGATGAGAGGCATATCACATTGTAATACATGGCAAGGAGTTGCATGTCTGGCTGGTCATCTCACCACGTCAGCCTCCATGGCTGCTCCTTCCTTACAAAGATTGGCCGAACCGACCACTGGACTGGCTAGGGTCTAAGTAGAGGAACAGAATCCCAAGATACCTAGTGAGCCATGGGAAGGTCACTCCATAGACTGTGGCCAGAAATCACCCACTCTCCAGATCTGTGGAACACACAAAATTAGGAAAAAATTACAGCCAGAGTTTAGAATAGAAAGGAGAAACTGAGAATAAGCGACTGAAGAACAGAAAAAATCCCCCAGAAAACAGCCATAGGATCAGACAAAAGCAGAAAGCAAAAGGCCGTGCGCCCCACGTCCAGGACCCCCAAGCCGAATGCCTATCGGATGCATTAGTGCGAGATTTCCGCCAGGTAGGAATCCATGAAAACAAAGTGCTGCCAGGGTTTCCCGGAAGATCTCCTCTTTATTATTCATGGTGGCAGTCAGATCTTTTGAGATGAAGGTTTTAACTAAATGAATAAAAGTTGACCATTGCAAGCACCCCTGTCAGTGTTAAATGGTTTGTCTCAACCCGCTGTCTTTCACTTCTGCTGCACAGCTTGGTCTGCTAAAGGAACTTGAAAAATAACAGCAGGGCCAACAGGTTAAAAAAAAACTACAGTACTGTGCAAAAGTTTTAGGTAAGCGTGAAGAAATGCTTTCAAAAATATATATTTTAATTGTTTAATTTTATCAAATTACAAAATACAAAGAGAGCTAACAGAAGAAACATCTAAATCAAATCAATATTTGGTGTGACTATCCTTTGGCTTTAAACCAGCATCAGTTCCTACACTTTGTACACTTGCACAAGAATCAGGTGTATGATCAACCAAATATACCAAGCAGGTGCTCATGATGATCAGAAATTAATAATTAATGGTGCTGCTCTACTCTCTGTCACAAAAAAACACACACCCGTAGAGTTGAGTGAACCCAAACTTTACAGTTCGGGTCCGTACCGAACTTTGGGGTGTGAGGGACCCGGACCCGAACCCGGACTTTTCAAAAAAGTCCGGGTTCGGGTCCGGGGTTCTGGTATTTTATTCCACGTGTTGAATAGCTGCCAAGGGCAGCCAATCAACAAGTGTTTCACTGGTTTGCCCTTAGAAGCCATCACAGCCATGCCTACTAATGCCATGGCTGTGATTGGCCAGTGCATCATGTGACCCAGCCTCTATATGGGGCTGGAGTCACCGTGCTGCATGTCATATGCTCTCAGGATAGTTTAGGGAGAGGATGCTGCTAGCTCTGTGAGGGACAGATTGCAGATATTATAGAATATCTCATCCTGCATTACTGAACGATCTGATTGTGCACTAGGTAGAGATATTAGTACTGCTGCCTTGTTGCTTTAAGGGAAAGATTATTGTTCTAAAATCATCCCCAAGTTGTACAGGGAAAGGTTCCAGCTGTTTAAGGGAAAGATTATTGTTCTAAAATCATCTCCAAGTTGTATAGGGGAAGTTTCTTCCAGCCGCATAGAGCCATATTATTGTTCTAAAATCATCTCCAAGTTGTATAGGGGAAGTTTCTTCCAGCCGCATAGAGCCATATTATTGTTCTAAAATTTAGAACAATAATATGGCTCTCTATGCAGCTGGAAGAAACTTTGCCTATACAACTTCTTTTTCCTGTAATGGCTGGGGAGCCTGAGGAGCCGGAAGATAGCTCACAGCTGGTGGCTAATGATCCAGAGAATGTCTTTGACCCTGATTGTAAAAGTGAACAGAATGTAGTACCTGATTTAGAAGTCCAGAGAGAGGACTTCTGTACAGAGCAACTATGGGATGTCACTCTCCTTAGAGCCAGAGAAAATGTGAAGGTAATGGAAGGGGAACCTGTGGACCCTAATCGGGGGGTGTCTTTTCCCTACATGGCTCTTAAAAATAATTTGTTGTATCAGGTGGGAAAACATAGGGGTGACAAAGTAGAACAGCTAGTTTTTCCCAACCCCTTCGGCAGGATGTTGCTGGATCTGGCCCATGGTCATGAAATGGGGGGACATCTGGGTATAGAGAGAACCAGGCAGAGAATAAGCCAGAGATTCTTCTGGCCTGGGTTGTATGCAGACGTCAAAAAATATTGTGACTCATGCCCTGTCAAATGACAGCCCCGTCACCCCATTTTCATAGTCCGCTTGTTCCACTTCCCATAATTGAAGTACCATTTGAGCGAATTGGCATGGATCTCGTGGGACCAGTAGTAAAATATGCCCGGGGACACCAGCACATCCTGGTGATCCTGGACTATGTGACCCGTTATCCGATAGCTATACCCTTGTGGAACACCTCGGCTAAGTCTATCGCCAAGGAGCTGGTCCAGGTGTTTAGTTGGGTTGGGATCCCTAAAGAGAGCTTGACGGATTAGGGTACCTCGTTCATGTCCAGAGTGACCAGAGAATTTTGCAAGTTGTACAAAATCTCCCATCTCCGTACCTCTGTTTACCACCCCCAAACTGAAGATCTGGTGGAAAGATTTAACAAGAGTATGTAAAAAAAAGGTGGTGGATAAAGATGGGCGAAATAGGGATTTTTTTGTTGCCGTGCCTCATGTTTGTCATACGGGAGGTTCCGCAGGCGTCTACGGTGTATTTCCCTCTTGAACTCTTGTATGGTAGACATCCCAGGGGGCTGCAAGATGTTGCAAAAGAGGCATGGGAGGGAGAGGCCACCCCATATAGAAGCGTCATAGAGCATGTCTCCTTGATGCAGGAACGAATCGCAGCGGTCCTGCCCCTGGTTCGAGAGCATATGGGGCAAGCCCAGAAAGCCCAGAAAAGGGTTTATAATCGGAGTGCCAAAACCTGGACTTTCAACCCTGGAGACAGAGTGCTGGTGCTAGACCCCACGGTTGAAAGTAAGTTTCTAGTAAAGTGGCAGGGTCCCTTTGATATTAGGGAAAGAGTAGGGGAAGTGAACTACAAAGTTTACCAGCCAGGGAAAAGGAAACCAGAGCAGATTTACCATGTTAATCTCTTAAAACCGTGGAAGGACAGAGAGAGTTTATTGGCAATGCCCACTCCCCAAAACGACAGGCTAACCCTGACCCCGGACATTCCAATAACCTTGTCACTGTCCTTGTCACTGATGCAACAAAATGATGTAAAGGAATTTATAAGTAAAAATAGAGACTTTTTTCTCCCCTACCCGGACTGACCACTGTAATACAGCATGACATAGTTACAGAACCAGGGGTCCTCGTAAATATAAAACCCTACCTGATACCTGAGGCTAGATGGGAGGCGGTGGCGAAGGAAATAAAAGTTGGAGTTGGACGTGATAGAGGAGTCCCACAGTGCCTGATTGAGCCCCATAGTGCTGGTCGCAAAGCCCGATGGCACTATCAGATTCTGTAAGGATTTCAGGAAGCTGGATGACATGTCTAAATCTGATGCATACCCAATGATTTACGAACTTGTGGACAGGTTGGGAGATACATAACAACCCTACGACCAACTAAGGGCTACTGGCAGATTCCCCTAACGGAGTCAGCGATTGAAAAAAACAGCCTTCTCTAACTAGGGGTCCATCCAATGCAAGTGAATGCCGTTTGGTCTGCATGGGGCCCCTGCATCCTTCCAGAGGATGATGGACAAAACTGGGAGGCCGCATCGGCCTTTTGCAACGGCCTATCTGGATCATGTGGTCATCCACAGCCCAGATTGGGAATCACACCTGCCCCGGTTGCAGGCACTGGTAGATTCGCTGAGGGTAGCAGGTTTAACAGCCAACCCAAAAAAGTGTGCCATAGGTCTGGGGGAGGCCAATTACCTTGGGTAGGTTATTGGTCGGGGTCTGATCAAGCCCCAGACCAATAATATCGAGGCCATTCAAAAGTGGCCCCAACCGGTGAACAAGAAACAGGTTTGTGCCTTTCTGGGGATTACAGGGTATTACCGACGCTTCATCCCTGACTTTGCCCCCATTGCCATCCCTCTGACCGATCTGAAGAAGGGTAGAACATCAGGAGTGGTTAAGTGGAATCCCGAGGCCGAGAAGGCCTTCCAGAAGTTGAAACAAGCCCTTTGTGTACAGCCGGTACTCGTGACCCCAGACTTCACAAAGGACTTTGTGGTTCAAACTGATGCCTCTGACATGGGACTAGGTGCTGTTCTGTCCCAAATCAGAGACGGTGAGGAACACCCGGTCGTATACTTAAAGCAGAGTTCCACCCTTTCCTTAGGTTTATTAAAAGTCAGCAGCTACAAAAAGTGTAGCTGCTGACTTTTAATAAACCGACACTTACCTGTCTCCCGGTCCAGCGATGGAGCCGCACGGAGCCTCGCTCCTCTCCTCCTCCCCTCCACGGCGTCGGCATTGCTACTGTGGGCACCCGGCCGTGGCTTCAATGCGGCATGCGCATTGTGATTGGTCCCAAAGTCTTCTAGGACCTGTCCTGTGTCCCAGAAGACTTCGGGAGGGAGGGGGAAGGAGTCCTTCCACTTCCGATCGCCTAAGGCGACCGGGGCGGAAGTACCCCTAAAAATAGGGTATCCCCACCCCCCCTCCTCCCCAAAAGCTCAGTTTCAGCATCTGGAGCTGGGGAGGAGGACTTAAAGCGGAAGTTCCACTTTTGGGTGGAACTCCGCTTTAAGGAATTCTGCCATTGTGGAGGAGGAGTGCCTGGCTATCAAGTGGTTCTTAGAGGCCCTAAAATACTACCTGCTGGGAAAGTCATTAAGGCTAGTCACCGACCATACCCCCCTTACGTGGATGCGTAACAACCGGGAGAAAAATAGTCGGCTGACTAGGTGGTTCCTGGCCCTACAGCCATTTAAGTTCTCAGTTGAACACTGGGCCGGAAGGCTCCAAAATAATGCCGATAGTCTTTCCCAGGCCCATTGTATGGTCGGGACAGCTGCTTCGCCTCAGAGGCTTGAGCAGAGGGGAGGATATATGACGTTATGTGAGGCGCCATAATGGACGGGCCATACATGTTGCCTTGCATGCAATCACTTGGAGGCGACTAGAGAGAGTCTGACCCAGGTTTTTCCAGCCACCATGGCAGAGCTGGTTCTGGCCCGGACTTTCTGCTCCACCCAAAGCCCTCTCAACTTGCATTTAATAAGCAGGAAGAGAACAGAGGGGAGCTTGATTCTGGATCTCAGTGGAGGAAAGCTGAGAGAGCTCTGTGTGCTATTTTTGGACTCAAAAGCAAGGTTTGCATTGTGTTTATGTTTTGTGGGTGTCGGAGCCAGTCCCAACTCATATAATGAGGAATCACTATTGTTAGTTTAGCGCCAGACTGTGAGGTTTTGTTTTCTGTTTTTACTTGTTTGAACCTGCAAACCTTTTAAAATAAACCTGGCAAGCCCACAGATTTGAAAGAAGTTGGCCTGCCTGCTGAGTATTTTCCTCCGAAAAGCGATCCCCGTGAGTTAATCTCCCACAATGTATATAAAAAAAAAAAATCACAATATGAAGTTGGTGGTTTTAACTTCTTTAGGACTGCCCACCCACATTGTACTGTGGCAGGGTGGTTCCTACAGGCACAGCGACATGCTTGTACATTGCTGGCCTCTTCCAGACACAAGGGGTGTGCCCTCCACCCACCTGCCCTTACCAACTCCTGCTGTGATTAGACACAGCAGGTCCTGGCCATGAATTATTGTCTGTCCAATCACAGCCCAGAGGCCTGTGTTGACAAACAACACAGGGCTCTGTACAGAGGGAACAATATTTGCAAAGCAGGAAGAAGGAGCAAGGAGATGTTTTATTAAAGACACATTAACATTTGTTAGGCACACCCTTAATCCTTTGATTAACCTGAGATGTTAACCCCTTTGGAGCCAGTGTCATTAGTACATTGACAGTGTATAGTATTATCACTGATCACTGTATTAGTGACACTGGTGATGTCAGTGTCAGTTAGTCAGTTCCCAGCCAGTGTCAGTTAGTGTCAGATTGCCCACCACACTATCACAGTCCCATTATAAGTTGCTAATTACCGCCGTTACTAGTATAAGAAAAAAATTCCAGTATACAGTATATACTATAGTTTGTAGACACTATAACTTGAACGGAAACCAATCAACATACTCTTATTGGGATTTTTTTACCAAAGACATGTAGCAGAATACATTTTGGCCTAAATTTATGAAGAAATATGTTTTTTTTTAATTGGATATGTTTTTTTGCACAAAGTAAAAAAAAATATTGTTTTTTTTTTAACATTTTCATACTATTTTTTGTTTATATAATAGAAAATAAAAAACCCAGTAGTGATCAAATACCACCAAAAGAAATCTCTATGTGAAAAAATTATACAAATATAATTTGGGTTCAGTGTTGCACCACCGTGCAATTACTAGTTATATGTTTTATAACAGTGTGTTGCGCAGCTTTATGCTATTAGAATTATGTACTAGTAAGTGGCTCGGTTGTGTGTTTATATTTACTATATGTGCAGCACTGCCCCCCCCAAAGGGACTGCCTAGAATTTCCCGTTCCTCTGCACCGCCCCCACCCCTTTGGCTCTCCAACCTCCCTGACACTCTTGGGTCAGACATGGTATTAAGCACTTTGAACACACACTATGGGGTTGATTTACTAAAGCTTGAGAGTGCAAAATCTGGTGCGGCTCTGCAAAGAAAGCAATCAGCTTTCAGGATTTTTTTGTCAAAGCTTAATTGAACAAGCTGAAGTTAGAAGCTGATTGGCTACCATGCTCAGCTGCACCAGATTTTGCACTCTCCAGTTTTAGTAAATCAACCCCTATGACATAGGTTATAATACATCTCTCTTGGATTTTACTGAAACCAAAGGATTATATACTAGAGGAATTGTGAACATCCTAGTGCTTAAGACTTGCTCAGGCTCAGATGTAGAACTCCCCCTGAAAGACAGTTTAAACAGTGTACTGAACAAATGTAAAATAAACACAGCACATGATAAAGGGCACATACAAACAAAGGGGATTACCCAAGTTAGGATGATAAAAGGAGCTGATCCTGGTGGGCCTGCTTTTTCTTCACCGGCAGTTGGAGCTCTATCAAGTTTGTATCCTATTTATGAGTCAGTGAATTCAAGTTAGCAGACAGCCAAACTGGTGAAGGGAGTATTCCTCCGGTATGATAGAGTAAAGGTGTCTGTGTACAGTGTCTTTGAGGTGTCTATACACAGTGTTCAAACGGGTATTAGAGCAAAGGAAAAGGGGACTGGAGCAATGAGCGACAGCCCTCTCACCAACTGGAGAACCCGACAAGGAATCCTCTGTAGCGATGGCTGCAAGCGCGGAAACATCAAGAGCGATGGCTGCACTGGCAAACCTGTTCTTGGCGGTCACAATGATTATCACTGCCGGATAAGATGGTGCTGCAACATCGTCTTGCCAACAGCAGTCAGATGCGAGCCCTCAGGGGCCAATCGGAGGCACTGGATCCCTATGTGGTAAGCTGCAGCAGCTTTCTCCCCCATTGGTGAGGAGAGGTGTTCACACCACCAGGCCCAGGAAAAAGTGAGAGCACGGTGGGCTGGCCTAGCCTTTTATTATCTCTCCTAGCGGGCCCTACCTGTGAACTCTGACATTCTGGGAGGTGTCATCCTGTGTAACTTTCTAACTTCAAGAAGCTGTCTGGATGAACTACCAGTCCCACAATCCTTCCTGCCTGATGCAGAGATATGAAGTCACTTGCTTAATACCTGGCTCTAGAGGAACATAACAGTGCACCAAAGATAATGGGGGATACTCTGCAAACAAATAGCTGTAGTCCACAGTTAGCTACATATGTATAAGAATAATCACAAATTACTGATTAGGTGATTTTGATTTACAACTGTTTATTGCACAATTGTATGCTATTATAATTATGCAGTAGTAAGGGGGTGCATTTTTTTTTTTTTGTGACAGAGAGCAGCGCAACACCATTAATTACTACTTTCTGTTGGCTGGATGTGGGAACACATTTGGGTGGTTGTAGCAGCTCAGCTGTATTTTTAATTTTTTATATTTTAAATTTTATAGCTTATCCTAAGTTTGATGAATAGATTAGCGGCAGCGCAGGAGGTTTTGGGCTAATCTTTCTAATCATCATCAATTTCATATGTAGGTTGAAACACTCATTAAAGCGGTTGTCTACCGAGTAAAAAAATAAAAACCCGCAAGACAATAGCACAATGAGCTAGTATGCACCGCACACTAGCTCATTATGACATACTCACCTTGAAACAAAGATCCGACGGGGCTGCTCGGTCCCCTCTGAGGGAGCAGACATCTTCCCTCGGATCTTGCTTCTGGGTATGCGGCTCCAGCTCTGTAACTGGCTGGAGCTGCGAGGTGTCACTCCCACGCATGCGCGAGGGAGCCCGTCTTTCAGGCAAGGTCCAGTGCTATGCACCGGGACATACACGCCGCATGCACCGTAATGCCGCAGCTGCTTGGAGGGGGAATATCTCCTAAACCTGTAAGGTTTAGGAGATATTCATTTTACCTACAGGTAAGCCTTATTATAGGCTTACTTGTAGGTAAAAACCCCTCTAAAGGGTAGACAACCACTTTAACTGAAACTGAAACAGCTGTGTATTAGGCATAAAACTGGGTGAGGAACAGCCAAACTAAGGTGAGGTGGTGGAAAACAGTTTCATGCCTCAGGTCATACACCATGGCAAGAACCAAAGGAATTTTTCTGCATCAAGCAAGATCTCTCCCAGACAAAGATTTCAAAGCAGACTGGGGTTTTAAGATGCGCTGTTCAAGCTCTTTTGAAGAAGCACAAAGAAAGGGTTAATGTTAAGGATTGTAGATGCAGTGGTCAGCCAAGGAAACTAAATGCAGCAGATTAAAGACACATCATGCTTACTTCCCTTCGACATCCGAAGATGTCCAGCAGTTCCATCAACACAGAACTGGTGGAAACCAGTGGGACCCAGGTACACCCATCTACTGTGTGGAGAAGTCTGGTCAGAAGTGGTCTTCATAGAAGAATTGCAGCTAAAAAGCCATACCTCTGATGTGGAAACAAGGCTAAGCTACTCAAATATGAGCAAAAACATAGGTGTTAAGGTGCAGAAAAATGGCCATAAATGGCAGTAAAAATGTGAAATATTTGGCTGTAGCAAGAGGCAGTTTGTTCACCGAAGGAGTAGAGAGGGGTACAATAATGAGTGCCTGCAGGCAACAGTGAAGCGTGGTGGAGAATCCTTGCAAGTTTGGGGCTGCATTTCTGCAAATGGAGTTGGAGATCTGGTCAGGATCAATGATGTCCTCAATGCTAAGAAATACAGGCACTTACTTTTCCATCTAGCCATGCCATCAGGGAGGCATGTGATTGGCCCCAAATGTATTCTGCTGCAGAACAACGACCCAAACATACAGCCAGTCTCATTAAGAACTAACTTCAGCTTAAAGAAGATCAAGGTGTCCCAACACCTTCAACATCATCGAGTCTGCCTGGGATTCCAGTTAGAGACAGAAAGATTTAAGGCAGCTTAAATCCACAGAAGATCTATGGTTAGTTATCCAAGATGTCTGAAACAACCTACCTGCCGAGTTACTTCAAAAACTGTGTGGAAGTGTACCTAGAAGAATTGATGCAGTTTTGAAGGCAAAGGGTGGTCAGGGCAAATTTTGATTTGATATTGATTTATTTCCTTTATTTACTTTCCATTATATTAATTAAAATAAATAAACTATTAACACTTTTATTTCTGAAATCATTCCTAATTTACAGCATTTTTTCACACTTGCCTAAAGCATTTTTGAACAGCAGTATATGTTAGAGGGGAACTCAGAAAAACAAAGAGTATTGTTAATGATCATGACAGATTGCATCATATACTGTATGTCATTTTTTATTTTGCCTCTAGTATTTTCATTTTCATTTTCCTTCCACTTCACAATTATGTGCCACTTTGTTTTGGTCTATCACATAAAATCCCAATACAATACATTTACGTTTTTGGATGTAACATGACCAATTGTGGAAAATTTCAAGAGGTATGAATACGTTTTCAAGGCACTGTAACAACATAATGCTTGATTGCAATGCAGTTTGTGACTTGGTTTTCAGTTGTTAAATAGACAAAATCCCAGATTCACCCAAATTGCCTGCAGAGGGGATATTACACAACTTGGCAATTCCGTTATACTTTTTGGAATATAACAGAGAGCATGAAAGCAGAAACTTAAGACTTCTAAGTTAGTACTGTTCTGCACAGAACACATCACTGAAGGCAGTTTTATGAATACAAGAATGCTAAGTGGCTAATTTAAGTATGTAGATTACAAATATCCTGCTACATTTCCAGAGAATTGAATGATAAGAGGTGAATAATAACTGCTATGCTCTGTTTAATTTGGAATGTAATTTCTCTTGGTTTAAGAGTTCAGGGACCTGGTTTGTTTTACATAGTCCAGACTAAATTTGCAGTGAAGATGATCATTATAACAGAAATTCATGAATGTCTTGGAGGATTCAAGAGTTGTTCTCTGAAGAACACTAAAGAAAAAAAAAAAGGCTATATACAGTAATAGCAAAATCTGACAGATTATATGAATACAAGAGTTACCAAAAATACAATAAAAGGAGGTACTAGCTGGGAGACAGTACTTAAAATGAACCTGTGGCCTGGCCAGGTTGCACTTTAACCACTTCCCGACCAGCGCCGTGAATAGGCGGCGGCTGTTTTGAGTGGCTGTACCGGGATATAGCCTGCAGCGTTTTTTTTAGAATGGACGGCTCGGGAGCCAGTCGGTCATTGTCCCGGGGGGTGGGAGGGGACATCCCCCCTCCCGATGCCTTCCGCCACTCTTCTCCGGCCTCCCGTCCCACCGGGAGACCAGAGCGGCGATCTGGCGCGTCCGCCGGCTAGAAGGAGACCTGACAGAAGCCGTAATTGGCTATTATCGGGTCTACTTCGGCAAATTCCGGAAGCGACGTCACAACATCACTTCCGGTTTACTCGGCGGCTAATGGCGCCAATTTAAAAAAAATGACAGTATTCAGAATCGCCGTTTTTGGTGATCTGAATACTGTGAAATGCAAAGGAGGGCTGGGGGGTCTTTTAGACCCCCCAGCCCTCCAAAAAGTGTATCTGTCACCATATATTACTATCACAAGGGATGTTTACATTCCTTGTGATAGCAATAAAAGTGATCAGAATTTTTTTTTAAAGGAACAGTGTTAAAAATAAATAAATAAATAAAAAAATTAAAAAAAAAAATTTAAATTGCCACCGTCCCCACGAGCTCGCGCAGCAAAGAAAACACATACGTAAGTTGCGCTCACATATGAAAACAGTGTTCAAAACACATGTGTGAGCGATTGCCCGTTTGTGAGCAATAATTCTAGAAAAGAAGAGTAACCGTTAACATTTTTTAAAGCGTCGCCTATGGAAATTTGTAAGTATCGGACTTTGTCGCCATTACGCGAGTGCATGCAATTTTCAACTGTCGTGTATGGTATCTATTTACTCAGCGTAACATCCTCTTTCACAATATACAAAAAAATTGGGCTAACTTTACTGTTGTCTTATTTTTTAAGTCAAAAAAGTGAAATTTTTCCAAAAAAATTACGCTTGAAAGACCGCTGCGCAAATACCATGTGACAAAAAGTATTGCAACAATCGCCATTTTATTCTCTAGGGTGTTTGAAAAAAATATATATAATGTTTGGGGGTTCTAAGTAATTTTCTAGCAAAAAAAACTGTTTTTAGCTTGTAACCAACAAATGTAAAAAAGGGGCCCGGTTGGTAAGTGGTTAAAAACTGTGAAGCAATCAACAGTCACATTTCACTGAGGTATGTACATAGTTAGTCTGGCTGAAAAAAGTGTTTTGGGGTGTCATTTTTAACCATTTAAGGACCGGAAGGATTTCCAGCTTTAGGACCGGAGCCCTTTTTGCGATTTGGCGCTGCGTCGCTTTAACTGACAATTGCGCGGTTGTGAGACGTTGTACCCAAACGAAATTTGCGTCCTTTTTTTGCCACAAATAGAGCTTTCTTTTGGTGGTATTTGATCACCTCTGCGTCATTTCTGATCGCCGTTATAAACAAAAGAAGAGCAACAATTTTGCAAAAAAACCCAAATTTCTTACTTTTTGCTAACATACAAATCCAAAAAAAAAAATATAAAAAAACATTTTTTTTCACCGTTTTTGGCCGATTTATATTCTTCATCATATTTGCGATAAAAAAATCGCAATTGGCGTTTATTGATTGGTTTGCGCAAAAGTGGTCGCGTTTACGGATGATGAGAATTCATTTTTGGGGTTTTTATTTTTTTTTTATTTTCTACTAGTAATGGCGGCGATCTGCAATTTTTAGCGGTACTGCGATATTGGGGCGGACATGTCGGAACGTTTTGACACTTTTTTGGGACCATTGGCATTTATACAGCGATCAGTGCTATAAAAATGCACTGATTACTGTGTAAATGCCATTGGCTGTGAAGGGGTTAACCTGCAGGGGGCGCGCTAAGGGTTAAGTATGTTCCCTGGGCGTGTTCTAACTGTAGGGGGGCTTGCCTAGCTGGGGAAGGCAAGTGGTCACAGCCTTCATGTACGGGAAGGCTGTGATCACAGCCCTTCCCCCTCACACAGAGCGGAGGTCCGTGTTTACTTACACGGACCTCCGCTCATTCGCTCCGGGGGGGGCATCGCGGGTGGCCGGCGGCAATCAAAGCCGCCGCACCCGCTCCCTGGCCCCCCCGAACACAGTGAGCGCACGCGCGCGCGCTCACAGTGGCTCTGTATCGCGCCCGCCGTCGTATGACGGCGATTTGCGTTACAGAGCCACTTTGTCGCCGTCAATTGCCGACCAGCGGTCGGCAAGCGGTTAAGTATGCCTATGCTTTGTTTGATGCATAACTTGTTAAAATGGCAGCTTTGTGGGAAAAAAATTGCAACTTCAAAAAACTCACCACGCCTCTTACTAAATGCCTTGGACTGTCTACTTTCTAAAAATGAGTCATTTGGAGGGGGGGGGGGGCTATTTGTGCTGTCCTGGCATTTTAGGGCCCCAAGAAATGAGATGGGCAGTCAGTACATCAGGATTAATAGATTTTCAAATATATGTACCTTAACTTGTAGATTATATAACTTTCACATAGACTAAATAATATACACAGATTTGGGTTATTTTTACCAAAAAAATGTAGCTGTATATAAACTTTGGCCTCCATTTATGAAGAGAAAATACTTATTTGCAACATTTTATAACAGAAACTAAGCTTCGGTCTTTTTTTCAATTATTTATCAAAAAAAAAAAAATTTAAAACAGTGGTGATTAAATACCACCAAAAGAAAGCTCTATATGTCTCAAAAAATAATAAAATTGTCATTTGGGTACAGTGTTGCATGACTGAGCAATTGTCAGTCAAAGTGTGTCACTTAAAAATGGCCTTGGCAAGAAGGAGGTGAAAATGTCTGGTTTTGAGGTGGTTAAAGCATCTCCCAAGGCCACTCTTATTAGTTAGTATGCACCAAAATTACCCTTTTTTCACCGTTATTGCATCTGACATAGGTGGTTTGGGAAAAATGCTCTCATGTAAACCAAAACTGGTCATACAATTCATACAAACTTTTGTATGAAAATTCTAACAGTACATTTGAATGTAACTAGAAAAGACTCTAAAATGTCATTTGATTTTAACATTCAATTTGGGAATGAATGTAACTTCATTTACTGTTAGAAATGTGTTCATTCTAAAAAAAATGTCCATCCTGCTCCTTTGAATTCTCTCATAACTCGAAAAAGAACGTCAATTTGACCCTACTAACAATTCAAAAATCAGATTAACTGCCCTGAGACGCTTGTGCTAAGAGTTCCCAGCCAGTGGCTCCTTTGCAGCCTGCCTCTGCTAATTTACCCCACATTGCTGGCACCCTTCGGTACCCCAGACATCCATTCCCCTGGAGCGCCACTCCATACACTCCACCAGCAGGCATGGATCACTACCTTAACCACTTCAGCCCCGGAAGGATTTCCAGCTTTAGGACCGGAGCCCTTTTTGCGATTCGGCGCTGCATCGTTTTAACTGACAATTGCGCGGTCGTGCGACGTTGTACCCAAACGAAATTTGCGTCCTTTTTTTCCCACAAATAGAGCTTTCTTTTGGTGGTATTTGATCACCGCTGCGTCATTTCTGATTGCCGCTATAAACAAAAGAAGAGCAACAATTTTGCAAAAAAACCCAAATTTCTTACTTTTTCCTAAAATACAAATCCAAAAAAAAAATATAAAAAAACATTTTTTTTCACAGTTTTTGGCCGATTTATATTCTTCCTCATATTTGCGATAAAAAAAATCGCAATCGGCGTTTATTGATTGGTTTGCGCAAAAGTGGTTGCGTTTACGGATGATGAGAATTCATTTTTGGGGTTTTTTTTTTTTTTTTTTTTTTACTAGTAATGGCGGCGAT
>BLSH010495022.1:240674-251418 GCA_018402905.1 Glandirana rugosa | reverse complement strand
CTACCCACTCATGTTTACCCACTTGTACCTATGCGTCCATGCTCACCCATCCATGTTCACCCATTTGTACTCACCCATCTGTCGCCCATGCATTCGTGCTCACTCCTCCGTCACCCATGCTCACCCATCCGTGCTCACTCATCCGTCACCCATGCTCACCCATCCGTGCCGTGCTCACTCATCTGTCACCCATGCATTCATGCCCACCCATCCATGCTCACCCATCCATACTCACCCATCCGTCACCCATGCATCCATGCTCACCCATCCGTCACCCATGCTCACCAATCCGTGCTCACTCATCTGTCACCCATGCATCCGTGCTCACCCATCCGTGCTCACTCATCCATCACCCATGCATTCGTGCTCACCCATGCATCCGTGCTCACCAATCCAATCGTGCTCACCCATGCAGCCTCATCTGTGCTCACCCATCCGGCCTCACCCGTGTTCACCCATGCATCCGTGCTCATCCATACATTCATGCTCCGCCACCCATCTGTGCTCACCCTTGCATCCGTGCTCAACCATCCATCCATGCTCACCCATGCATTTGTGCTCACCCATGCATTTGTGCTCACCCATGCATCCGTGCTCAGCCATGCATCCGTGCTCTGCCATCCATCTGTACTCACCCATGCATCCGTGCTCTGTCATCCATCTGTGCTCACTCATGCATCCGTGCTCACCAATCCAGTCATGCTCACCCATGCAGCCTCATCCGTGCTCACCAATCCAGCCTCATCCGTGTTCACCCATGCATCCGTGCTCACCCATGCATCCGTGCTCACCCACCCAGCCTCATCCGTGTTCACCCATGCATCTATGCTCCGCCATCCATCCGTGCTCACCCATCCATCCGTGCTCATTCATCCCCATCTACGGCTTTTTCACCCCCATTCGTGCTCATTTATGCCTCATTCATGCTCAACCATACCACATCAGTTCTCATCCATGCCACTACAGTACCCATCCGTGCCACTACAGCACCCATCAGTGCCACTACAGCGACCATCAGTGCCTCACAATAATGTAATAGGTAGTCAAATTAGATTTGAAATGTATGCCCCTAGAATGCCTGATGGTGCACTCTGCATGTTGGGCCTCTGTATGTGGCCAGGCTGTGTAAACGTGTCACACATGTGGTATCACCACACTCAGGAGGAGTAGCAGAATATATTTTAGGGTGAAATTTTTGCTGGGTACATGCTGTGTGTTAGAAATATTGTATAAATGGACAACATTATGTAAAAAATGCATTTTCATTTTCTTTCCACATTTTCCAAAAAATTGTGGAAAAAATGAACTGTTCAAAAGACTCATTATGCCTCATATGTTCCAAAATGGGGTAATTTTTTGGGCGTTTCCCTTGCCCTGGTGCTCCAGGACCTTCAAAAGTGCAAGAGGTAGTCAGGAAATTATATGTGTAATTTATGTCCTTAGAACACCTGATGGTGCTCTCTGCATATTGGGCCTCTGTATGTGGCCAGGCTGTGTAAAAGTGTCACGCATGTGGTATCACCATACTCGGGATGAGTAGCAGAATATATTTTAGGGTGAAAATTTTACTAGGTACATGCTGTGTGTTAGAAATATTGTATAAATGGACAACCTTGTGTAAAAATAAATGCGTTTTCATTTTCTTTCCACATTTTCCAAAAACTTGTGGAAAAAATTAACCATTCAAAAGACTCATTATGCCTAATAGAATATACGTTGGGGTGTTTACTTTCCAAAATGGGGTCATTTTTGGGGCGTTTCCATTGCCCTGGTGCTCCAGGATCTTCAAAAGTGCAAGAGGTAGTCAGGAAATTATATGTGTAATTTATGTCCTTAGAACGCCTGATGGTGCTCCCTGCATGTTAGGCCTCTGTATGTGGCCAGGCTGTGTAAAAGTCTCACACATGTGGTGTCACCATACTCAGGAGGAGTAGCAGAATGTGTTTTGGGGTGTAATTGGTGGTATGCATATGCTGGGTGTGAGAAATAATCTGTTAATATGACAATCTTGTGAAAAAAAAAACTTAAAAAAAAATCCTCATTTTGCAAAGAATTGTGGGAAAAAATGAAAACTTCAAAAAACTCGCCATGCCTCTTACTAAATACATTGGACTGTCTACTTTCCAAAAAGGGGTCATTTGGGGGGAATTTGTACTTTCCTGGCTTGTAAGGGTTTCAAGAAATGAGATAGGCCATCAGTGCATCAGGTGTGATCAATTTTCAGTGATTGGCACCATAGATTGTAGACTATATAACTTTCACAAAGACCAAATAATATACACTAATTTGGGTTATTTTTACCAAAGACATATAGCAGTATAAATTTTGGCCAAAATGTATGAAGAAAAATTACTAATTTGCAAAATGTTATAACAGAAATAAAGAAAAATGCATTATTTTACAAATTTTTCGGTCTTTTTCCATTTATTGCTCAAAAAATAAACACCCCAATGGTGATTAAATACCACCAAAAGAAAGCTATATTTGTGTGAAAAAAAGACAAAAATTGCATATGGGTACAGTGTAGTATGACATTCAAAATGTGAGAGCACTGAAAGCTGAAAATTGGTCTGGTTAGGAAGGGGGTTTAAGTGCCCAGTGGTCAAGTGGTTAAATGACACACGTGTTGGGAATAAGGTATTGATGGATATTGATACAGAAATGTATTAATAATTATACATGGATAAATCAATACATAAGGTCCTTCCTCACTGCGTGTTAAAAAGACATTTTGGGCATTCCATGTTCCTTTCATATACTATGTTATCATGTCTAAAACTCAATAAAAACTATTGAAACAGAAAAAAAAAAAAAGACATTTTGGACTGGTGAACCCCATCCCCCCGCATTACCTCCAATCAGTGTCCACCTGATCCATGGTATGAGTCCTCTGGTCTCCCATAAAGAGGAGCGTTTGCTTCCATGGTTTAAGAGATAGTATCATTCACTCCAAGATTAGTGTAGGAACCCACTGGAAAATGGGGGTACTTTGAAGCAGGCAGTGGGCTTAAGCACTTCATGGCCATTTAATGTGGCCAAACCCCCATATTGTTGCATTTTTTTGCTATATATGTTTAGATGCTTTTAAACAGCTTTGCAGGAGTAAGTGTCATGCGTGCGCTGTAATATGTATTTTTTTTTACACCACCCAGCCTGAAGCGCGGCGTCCGTTTGGTGCTTGGCGCAAGCAGGGTATCCATGCTCGCGGGAGCATTGGGGGCGGAGCGCCGATCCTACGGTTGTGTGATCACCCGGGGTCTGGTGTCTCCTCCCCTTCATTCTGCTCCCACGTGCGCGACGTTGACGGGTCGATTGGCGGCGGCGCCTATATCAGACGTCACTTGGTGCAACACTGGGCGCCTCCAGATTGCTGCACACCACAACCAGCACCACCATGGCTCTGGACAACACTCTTACAGGTAACCATTGCCCAACAGGTTTTAGGTTTTGGCATACACATTACCTCCTTCCACTCCACCAGGTTGTGGGCTCCTTATTCCTCTCCCTCTCCACACATACTCTGATCCCATCACAATTTACCATCACCTCTACCCGCACTCAGTTCCATCTCACCACTCCCTTCATGTTTCAAAACCACATATTACTCTCACAACCCACACACCTGCCCAGTTATCCAACCCACACTCACACCTACTCTTCACATTGATTTATTCACCAGACATAAATGGAGGTTCCCATGTTCGTGCTGGATGTTGCCTGGGTTGGAGCAGCCGCCATAGCTCCTGCCTCAGCTCCTGGCCATGGTCCCCCCCGGGTGGTTCACTTGCCCTGGCAGTACACTGCCATTACACGGATGCAGTAAGTTGGATTCATGGGCCCTTATTTTCGGGGAGGTGTCTACCGCCCCTCTTTTTTTATCCAATATGCCCAAGTAGCATAATACCTATCCCAATTTTCATTCCAGACCCTACAAGCTTTCTCCTGATGAGTGACGATAAGTCACGAAAGGCGTAGAGCTACCAGCTGCTATAATTTGCTTTATAACAAATACCTTTTACTGCTAATTTTTACCGGAATACCCCCACATAGAAATTAGCGAGGTCACGGACCATGCAGATTTAATACCTGTGTTTTATCATGTATATCTATATGAACCTAATGGATTGGGGCATTTTTTACTATGCAAATTGAAGCTTTTATATAATATACTGTACAATCATGCCAATATCAATTTCCTTGATTACATGTTTATGTATTGATTTATCCATGTATAATTATTAATACATTTCTGTATCAATATCCATCAATACCTCATTCCCAACACCTGTGTCATTTAAAGTCCCAGTTTCCCATTTTGTCTCATATCCCTTTAACTATGGGTATAGGATAGTGTATATGAATGTGTTTTTTTTTTTTTGGTTGAACTAGATGGACTAGTGTTTTTTTTCAACCTGATTAACTATGTAACTATATCAAGGAATGTAGCCAGTGGTTGACTGGAATCTAAGATGACTGGGCTATATTTTAAAGGTGCAAGACCCTTGTGGATCATAGGTAATACATATACAGATGGATTGGCAGGATATTTTACCTTCAAACCCTCAAATATTCAGCCACCTTTCCTGATATCCATCAATTAGCAACAACCGCGGGACCTACATTTATATCTATCAGAGCATAGATATTGGAATCTCCCAGAAGCTTTAGAATGCCACAACGATAAACTGCATAATTCAACATTACTATAGCTCCAGCCTTATTGGCAGGATTGATGATGATGGTTTCTCTTAACCGGTTCCCGACCGGCTCGCGTACATTTACTGCTGCAGAGTGGCGGAGCACTCTCGTGCCTGCCGCATGCTCCCTGAGTGGGGCCACAGGTCGGGCAGCCCGCGATCGCCTGTTAGAGAAGAAAAGCGGGGAACCGCCGATGTAAACATGGCGGTTCCCCGCTGTGTCATGCAGCATGACATCCCTGTACTTGGATCAGTTAGATCACTTATGCCCTGGCCTCTCAGCCCCCACACAGTTAGAACACACCTAGGGAACACATTTTACTCCTTCATTGCCCCTGCAGGTTAACCCCTTCCCTGCCAGTGACATTTATACAGTAATCAGTGGCTATTTACATTTCTGATCGCTGTATGAATGTCAATGGTCCCAAAAAAGTGTCAAAAATGTCCGACATGTCCGCCGCAATGTCCCAGTCCCGATAAAAATTGCAGATCACCACCATTACCAGTAAAAAAAAATAATAGCAAAAACGCCATAAATTAATTCTCATGGTTTGTGAACGCGGCAACTTTTGTGCAAACCAATCAATAAACATTGATTGCGATTTTTTTTTGCCACCAAATATGTAGACGTATATATATCGGCCAAAACTGATGAATAAATTTGTTTTTTTTTTTTTTTTTTTTGGACATGTACTATAGCAAAAAGTAAAAATATTGTTTTTTTTTCAAATTGGTCACTATTTTTTGCTTATAGCGGTGATCAGGAGTGACGCAGAGATGATCAAATACCACCAAAAGAAAGCTGTATTTGTGGGAAAAAAGGACGCCAATTTCGCTTGGGTACAACGTCGCACGGCTGCACAATTGTCAGTTAAAGCAACGCAGTGCCAAATTCGCAAAATGTGCTCTGGTCCTAAAGTGGGAAATCCTTCTGGGGCTGAAGTGGTTAAATATTTACCAATATCAGAATAATATTTTTTCTGATTTAATAGATCCTGGGTATTATGGTTGTGTGGTACTCCACCAGCAGGCTGACCCGGGATTCTCAACCTGGCAGGGGATTTGCGCATTTGGGAGGAAACTGACTTCAGTTACCTCAATTCTTTAAAAAGTCTGTTTCGGGACCTGGAGCCCGGAGATTTCATAGTAATCCGGGTGGGATGAAATCCCCAGTCCTGGGTCCTGAGTTTGTGACCTACTGGAACACTGATTAACCAGCTGGGTGGCGGCCTGTTAATAGAGTCAGGACCAGGGCCCTGTGTCACACACACTGGGAGATGGCTCCAGAGAGGCTCCAGGGTCTAAGGCTGTAGGAGGCAGTCAGGTCTACCACGTCTGCAAGGAGCCAGAGGTGACCCGCGATCATGCAGTGGCTGATTGCTTATAAGCCAGGATGGCTAGGATATCGCTATAGCCAGGAGGGCTACTGATCGTTATAGCCAGGAGGGCTACTGATTGTTATAGTCAGCTACTGATCGCTGATGGGAAACCCTTTTGATTATTGTTTTGAACTTTCTTTTAAATAAACATGGGCTATCATGCCTTCAAACAGAGATCCTTGCTGGCCTGAACTCACTAAAAATGTATCTACCACGAGAGCTAAACACCCCCATGCCACACATGGTGAAGGTATTATTTTGGGCACAAGACGGTTAAATCTGGGTCCCTGCTCCACAGTGAGTTTGTGTCAGGTTGGCTGAGTGCGGAAGTGCAGCAAGGCAAACAGCATTTCGGAGGAGTGCTTTTGGACACAATCCAGGTCTCTGCAAAAAGTGAGTTCAGCTGTTACTGTGGTTTGGTGCATGAGACTGCACAATATGTGTGTGCAGGTGAGGAGAACCCGCAAGAGAAAAAGAACAAGCCTTAAACAGACAGTATTCCATTTTTTTTTTTTGGCTGGACAGTACAAAAGTGTGACTGTGAGGATGAAGCAAGGTTGTGAGTCTGCTGGAGAATATTGCAGACTGTTCTTTGCTTCACTAAAAGGGGAAGTGCATGCTGTTGCCCCTAGCAACACTGGTGCAAGGTGACCAGCTATTCAGGTGCAAAGCCTGGACAAGTCATGGAGCCAAGAGCGATGTTTACGGTGCAGTGAGTGGGGGCATGCTGTTTCCAAGTGCCCTTTGTCCCAGGCTCCAGTGAAAAGTTGCCTATCACCGCAAAGGCTGGCCTCTGCATTTGGGAAGCCTGCTCTGAGTGCCAGGAGTAAGCAACAGGCCCACCAGAAGTTGGAGAGGAGCGTGGTCACCCATAGCAATGCCGGTGACATCAGACTCATGAATTGCAGGACACAAGTTGTGCCTACAGAGGATTATGGCAAGTCTAAAGCAGCATGGCATCCTGGAAAGAAAGGTTTAGATGTTTGGGAAAGCCAGCATTGAGCAGCTGAGGGGATGCCATCTCCCTTAGCAACCAGAGAAAGTCTCCAGATCCCATGTCTGTAATGTGGTAAAGTGGGACATGATTGTTTGTCTTGTCCCTGGTTGTGGGTACGATGTTGCGGAGCAAAAAGTTTTGTCTGCAGGTCCGGATTCCTGTGCAAATATGTTTGCAGTCACCCCTAGCAACAGTGAGAAAGTACTTTTTGTGCCTGCAGGGGGTGCTAAGGAGTTTGAAAGGGCTGCTGCAGTGTCATCCCGGGGCCACCAGGGAGAGTTGGCCAGTGAAAGTGTGACAGAGGACTGGTTTGTGAGACACTGTACTCAAATGTCAATGGTAACCCCAACTACTGCGGTGGGAACGTCTTTACTGAAATTATGTCTGGAAACGCTGAGTTTATGTTGGAAAAAAACGGTGATGAGCCTATCCATGATGATGTGAGAGTGACCCCAATGGGTGGGGCCACAAAATGTGACATTAAGAAAAAGAATCAGATAGGGGCGAACACACATCAGAGAATTTGTCCATGACTTTAAACAGTAATGTTGCCTGGGAGTGTCAGAGAGACCTTGTCATTGGTAAACTCACTATTGCAGAGCCTGAGAAGTTGGATATAAGTACAGCATCTGGCAGCGCTCTGGTAGGGCACCAGGCTGTGGTTACCCCCGGCTGGAAGGAGCTTTGGTTAAACGGTGCAACTTCTCAAGTCGCAGCAAGTGAGTCTCAATGCGTTCCCAGGATCATGAAAGTCCTCAGAAAGGATTTGGGTCAGGAATGAAGGGGCTGGTTTGTAACCAAAGCACTCAAGGAGATGCTTGAACTTTGGGTTGTACAGCCATGCAATACTGGTGTGTCTTTTCCACAGTCCGATGGTCTGGTACTGCGGATTACCACTAGGTGGAGCACCGAATGGCAGACTGTACAGAACAAAGTGAAACAAGACAGAAGTGGGTTATTGCTGTATTTCTTGCTAGTGTTAAACGTTGCCTCTAGGTTTGATGCTGGTTTGCTCCCTTTACAAGTGATATAT
This sequence comes from Glandirana rugosa, assembly GCA_018402905.1. Taxonomy (NCBI): domain Eukaryota; kingdom Metazoa; phylum Chordata; class Amphibia; order Anura; family Ranidae; genus Glandirana; species Glandirana rugosa. The sequence goes on along the minus strand of BLSH010495022.1, from coordinate 243,312 downwards.
GGAAGAGGCTCTAGAAAAATAGAAAAGGTATCAAAAATGTTGGTGTTTTCACCTCCTAACAGCCAGGTGGAAAGCATTTCTGCTGCTATGGTCCACGGTGGTGCTGGTCAGCTGTTGGTGTCAGTGAAGGGCACGTTTGCTGCACCGGGGGATAAACCACATGAGATGGAAGGGCAGAGCATGGACCAGGAAACAGCAGAAATCCTGACCGGGGCTCAGATGGATGTGATTCAGGAGACTGGTGTCACCGGTTCACTAACGAGTTTAGGTGACAAACCTGATAAGGTCCCGGAGACATAAGCATGGAGGAGAACTGCGGTAAAAGTTATATGTGGATCAAGCAAGAGCTCACCTGTTCAAGTTTTGGATAGAAATCCAGATAGGATTAGAAATGGTCAGGTGGTAGGACAGTTACCTGCAGAGTCAGTGACACCAGGGGAGTTAACGGCTGGTGAAGCTCCTGGGCATGATACTGGCCCTCCAGGGTGTGTGCCCTTTGCAGACTCTGCCCTAACAAACCCTGGGAAAATAGTTGGTGACATTGGCAACACTGAAAGATATAATGTTGGTTGGAATACTCGATTCATCATGAGCGGACATGGTGTGTTGATGGTACATAAGGATGTGGAGTCCAAAGGTACAGGGAAACCTGGGATCCGGAAGCAGGGAGCCAGAAAAGGTGATAGGAAAATCAGAGGGAACCCCTTAAGAGTTGAGGAGAAGAGGGGCTTATGGAAACACACCCGCAAGAAAGATTGGGCCCACGCAGCTGTCAGCTGGCGCAGAGGTGCCCCACTCAAGAGTGTGGCTCGGGGTGTCCCACCCCCTGCGGGTTCAGAACAGAGGGGGATATATGTGGTAGTGTGGTACCCCACCAGCAGGATTCTCAACCTGGCTGGTTGAGGGGCTCCAGGGGTTTTGCGCATTTGGGAGGAAACTGACTTTTCAGTTTCCTCAATTCTTTAAAAAGTCTGTTTCGAGACCTGGAACCCAGGGAAATCGTAGCCACCCGGTTGGGATGAAATCCCCAGTCCTGGGTCCGGAGTTTGTGACCTACCAGGATACTGATTACCCAGCTGGGTGGAGGCCTGTTAAGAGAGTCAGGACCAGGGTCCTGTGTCACACACACTGGGAGACGGCTCCAGAGAGGAAGACAGGCGGTCTCCAGGGGTCTAAGGCTGCAAGAGGCAGTCAGGTCTACCACGTCTGCAATGAGGCAGAGGTGACCTGCGATCACGCAGTGGCAGATCACTTGTAAGCCAGGAGGGCTAGGTTACCCCTAAAGCCAGGAGGGCTACTGATTGTTATAGCCAGGAGGGCTACTGATCATTATAGCCAGGAGGGCTACTGATCGTTATAGCCAGGAGGGCTACTGATCGCTTATGAGCCAGGAGGGCTACTGATTGTTATAGCCAGGAGGGCTACTGATCACTTATGAGCCAGGAGGCTGAGTCTATGATTTCTGGATATTGATGGTGACAACCCCCTGCGATTGTTTTGAACTTTCTTTTAACCACTTGCCGACCGCCAACCGCAGGTTAGAACACGCCCAGGGAACACAGTTAACCCTTAGAGCGCCCCCTGCAGGTTAACCCCTTCACTGCCAATGGCATTTACACAGTAATCAGTGCATTTTTATAGCACTGATCGCTGTATAAATGCCAGTGGTCCAAAAAAAGTGTCAAAATGGTCCAACATGTCCGCCCCAATATCGCAGATCGTCGCCATTACTTGTAAAAAAAAAAAAATAATAAAAACCCCAAAAATGAATTCTCACCATCCGTAAACGCGGCAACTTTTGCGCAAACCAATCAATAAACGCCAATTGCAATTTTTTTAATCACAAATATGAGGAAGAATATAAAATCGGCCAAAACAGTTGAAAAAAAAGTTTTTTTATATTTTTTTTGATTTGTATTTTAGTAAAAAGTAAGAAATTTGTTTTTTTTTTGCAAAATTGTCGCTCTTCTTTTGTTTATAGCGGCGATCAGAAACGACGCAGAGGTGATCAAATACCACCAAAAGAAAGCTCTAATTGTGGGAAAAAAAGGACGCAATTGTCAGTTAAAGCTACGCAGTGCCGAATCGCAAAAAGGGCTAAAGTGTGTAATCCTTCCGGGGCTGAAGTGGTTAAATAAACATGGGCTATCATGCCCTCAAACAGGGATCCTGGCTGGCCTGAACTCACTAAAAACGCATCTACCACGAGAGCTAAACACCCCCATGCCACAGTATCCATCTTGATGGTTCTGATATAGGTCTTGCCCCTTGTCAGAGACACAGGAGCCAACAATTTAAGGCTAGGTTCACACATACCCAGTATTTCCCCCCAGTTTTCACTGGGAATTTCCAAAGCAGCTGTCCAGCTGCAATTTACAGCGGTTCATGTGGGAATTTTTGGAATTATAACAAAAGCTGGTTGTTAAGAAGCGGGCCAGGAAGCGGGCTGCCGCATCATTAACAATGGATGACTTATCAGCTGTCAGCGGGTTCCCCGCTGAAAAAAAAAACATTGCTAGCAATAAAAAAAAATTTGAAAAAAAGGCATGCCCATTCACCCCCCCCCCCAATCCATACCAGGCCCTTAGGGTCTACATGGTCTGGGATTCCCGGACCATACCTAACCCCCCCCCCCACT
>BLSH010495022.1:216670-231929 GCA_018402905.1 Glandirana rugosa | reverse complement strand
CTTCTGGTACCAAACAGGACTGGTTCACACCGGGGTCTGGACTTGTCGACGGTGCTGACCCATGTCGAGCTTTTCAGTCTTACTGTCCCTTTGGACCTTGATTGTTCTAAAGACCGCCGGTAATCTTGTTAGTTCCAGGTTTCCCTGTCATTCTGACTTTTCGAGCTGTACCCAGTCGTGGCAGCTGTTCAGGTCTGGGGCCACACTTGGTCAGGACAAACCATGGTCTTCATTAGTAACAACCAGGCTATGGCCAAAAACGTAAACAAGGTAGCCAAGTCGCTCCCCATTCGAACCACCATTCAATATACCCGTAAGCATATCCAAGGCAAAGCAAATCGCAGGGGATGCGTGATCACATTTCAATTTTTGGCTCATTTTCAGTAGTATCCTGAAGCCGACCTAACCATGGATTGAAACAGCTAAGGGCAAACGCTTGCCCATTACGAGCACCATCTTTAGAGACATGTCTAAAGTCCTCGCACAATCCGTGTTCGGGGTTCATCCCAGTCTAGTTATTCAAGCGGCCATTTACCTATCCTACTATGTTTCTTTTTGCGGCCCAACAAATTCACCGTCAGCGGCACTAGCAGCCAGTTATCATACAAACGCCACTTAACTAGGTTCCAAACTATTAGGTCCATCACCTAGAAGTCTCCAAACCCATCAGATCAGTCCCAGGGTCGACATCAGCCTCTTCCGGACTATAAACTTCTGGTGCCCAGTTGCGGTGCTGTCTAGCTACCGACTCGCCTACCCAGTCACTCCGACTCTAGCCCGTCATGGCCTTTCCCTATCAGCCCATCAAGTGGCAACCAATTCATCAGGCACGTCAGAATCACTGTCCAAACTTTGGTCTCGACCCCTGCCGGTACTCCGGTCATTCCTTCCAGATCACAACAGCTTCAGCAGCATCTCAGCATGCAGTATCAGACCATGTGATCAATTAGGCAGATTGTAGTCCGGTTGCTTGGCTAGATACATTCCAAAGCCTCAGTTGGAGATGGCACAAGCCTTCGCCAAGCTTGCTCATCGATCATTGTACCAATTAAGGACTACTTCCCTAAACGGCATATTTTTGCCCCCTTCTCTTGGCATACCGACCAGATGACCAAGGCACACCTCAGGTCTATTTATGTTGTAAGTCTTGTTGCGTATTTGTGATCCACATCTATCTTCGGTCAGAGGGCCACGACCATAAGTAGGAAGGCCAGTGGGCTGGCCTGAATTTATGGGAGGAGCCCGGAGGGTATTTAAGCACCCTCACTCTCCAGGCTCTTTGTCGGTTCCAGTGCACGATACCCTCCCTCCCATCCCCTTTTTTCAGGGCTTTTCTCAGCACATTCTTCTCCATTATTACCCATTACTTATATAGGGTATGCCCCCTTCTCTTGGCATACCGACCAGATGACCAAGGCACACCTCAGGTCTATTTATGTTGTAAGTCTTGTTGCGTGTTTATGTGATCCACATCTATCTTCGGTCAGAGGGCCACGACCATAAATAATATAAAAGCAGCTCTCATATATATATATATACACACACACACTTCTTACTGATTTACATCAGCAGAATACACGCAGGAAGTGTAATGTGCCCGTAACCAGGAAGTGATGTGTGCGCATGGGCATTAAGCAGGGCCGCCATCACGGGGGTACAGGCAGTACTGTTGTAAGGGGCCCCAGTGTCTCAAGTAGGGTTGCCACATCATCCCTTTAATCCAGGACACACAGTAATTACACAGGTTCTGTGCCTGATTAAGGTGGCAATTAAACTCACTCAGTGCCTTATTTGCATTAAATCAGCCTCAGAACCTGTGTAATTCATATGTGTCCTGGATTAAAGGGATGATGTGGTAACCCTAGTCTCAAGGGCCCTTACAACAAAGACTTTAGCAGTCTTAAAATTGGAGTCTATGGGAGGGGGACACCCAGTTTGGGGGACACCGTTCTCCCAAACCATAGCCAATAAAAATACCAAATGTTAGTCACATAGAGAGCACCCCCTGGGCAATAACTGGGCCAGTTGTGGCACTATGGTTCAGTCGTACCAGGTCCTCAAATGACCAGTCATTGACCGGCGATTGTCAGGTGAACTTTGGACTTAACATTGGAGTCTATGAGGGGGCACCCAGTTTGGGGACACAGTTCTCCTGAACCATGGGCGATAAAAATACCAAACTTGGGTGACATGGAGAGGGCCCCCAGGACTAAAACTGGGCCAAGTTTGGGACCTCTAGCACCTATGGTTCGGCACGAGGCCTTATTGCAAGCATTGGGTGAGGCTGTGCACTGTTTTTTTTTTAACCCCTTGGATCCCACACTAGCATGTATTGCACACTTCACTTGAATGGGTCATGCTTGGCAGGCTACACCCGGTAAGTGTGACAGGGTGTATAATTCCTACTGGGGCTACGACATGTGTACACCCCTGGCCAGTGGGCGGATGTGGTGGAATGGCCCAGTGGGAAGGCCCTGGGGAATGTTGGTGGTCAGAAGGGGGGGTGCAGGTCTAAAGCTGTTTAAGAGGCCCCAAAATGTCTGATGGCTGCCCTGGCAGGAAGTGAATGTGTGGTGATTGCACATGAACAAATAAATTAACCCCATCCCTACCAAATATAGCTACCGCATCCTCCCCCACACGGTGTAAGCACAAGTATATTTCCTACACTTACCCGTCAAATGAGTAGCACCTCTTTGCTGAAATGGAACCTCGTTATAGCCACCTATATAGAGATCCTGACCAGCAAAGGCACTTCCGGGTGAACACAATGACATTCCCAGGTTAGAGGACAAAGCCACACTTGCTTGTGAATATTTGATCGCAATCACAATTTTTTTTTTTAGTAATAGGCAGGTGAATGACAAAGGCTCAGTTTGGAGACGTACAAAACTGCCTATCCACCAGCTAAATTCATTATGAGTGCCGGTTCACACTTGTGCAATGCGGGAACCCTGCAAATCCACTGCAGGTTCCTGCATCGCATTTCGCACTGCCATGTGTGACCTGCTGGGAGTGTCAATACATTGTTAATGACACCCCCATTTCAGCTTACATATCGCAGTGTAAACTAACAGTTCAGACATTAATCGGATCGCATGGGCATGAACATCCATGCAATCCAATTCTGGTGTGGACAAAAAAAAGGGTCCTGTGCGAGTTTGGTCCGAATGCAATGCAAATTCAGGCATATTATCTGCATGGCTGAAATCGCATGGACAGTGCTTGTGGCTTGTACTGTGGTGTGAATCAGATGCAATCTTGCAGAGTGCAGTGTGAACCGGCACTTACCTGCAATTCTCCAGACCTGTTAAAAGAAAAGGCTCCATTTAAACAACCTTTATCATTTACTTGCAGGTGTGCTGAAGAGATTAGTTTTTTTTAAATCCACGATTACTCCTTCTCATAATTTGTCATTAGCAAGACGGTTCACTTCTCCAAACCCAGCTCCCCCCAAAACAAATGAAAAAAATAGCTCAAGAATTTACATTTATTTGTATAGCGGTAATACAATTATGTACATTCATTTAGTGCCATTAGTATATTAGTCTTCATGTCTGCCTAAAGCCTCGTACACACGGTTTGACGGCCGTATACAACAGGTCGTACTTACGACCGTCGTATATGTAATCGATCCTTCGTATGCGCGATTGGAACAGCTAAACAGACGACGGTCGTACAAGGGGAGTTGTATGAGCAGACTATAAAACTTGGTCGTACCAACAAGCGGTCATACGTCCATTGTATCGTGTGTACAGAGCAGCTGGTACAACAAGTTGTATTGTGCAAAACACGCATGCTCAGAAGTCAGGAACGGCTGGATGCTAATTACATGCACCTGAACGTTCTTCTGCGGTCGTATGATCATGTAGTGCAGTCAGTATTCTAGATACAACAGCCAACATAAGATTTGAGAAGATCGAACGTACGATCGTCGTCCTGTGTGTACGAGGCTTAACTCTATAGTGATTGCACTTGATAAACAAGAACACTTACAATTTGCAAATGTGTTAGCCCACATGATATTGTCAAAACGCCTGCCTTTACATGCACATGAACTTTAATGGCATCCCAGTCCTAGTCTATATGGTTCAATATTGAGTTGGCCCACCCTTTGCAGCTATAACAGCTTCAACTCTTCTGGGAAGGCTGTCCACAAGGTTTAGGAGTGTGTCTATGGGAATGTTTGACCATTCTTCCCAAAGCACTTTTGTGAGGTCAGGCACTGATGTTGGACGAGAAGGCCTGGCTCACAGTCTCCGCTCTAATTCATCCCAAAGGTGTTCTATCAGGTTGAGGTCAGGACTCTGTACAGGCCAGTCAAGTTCCTCCACCCCAAACTCACTCATCCATGTCTTTATGGACCTTGCTTTGTGCACTGGTCCAAATCAGGAGGGGGGATTATGGTGTGGGGTTGTTTTTCAAGGGTTGTTCTTTCACACTTGTGCGACTTGAATTGTATGCGTTTTTACAGCGATTTGCCGCAATGTTTTGCTGCAATGATTTTGATGTGACTTGAAGCAATATCTGTGTAATCCTGAGGTCTATGGACCTCAAGTTCCATCAAAGTCTGACCAAAGTAGTGCAGGGACTACTTTGAAGTCACTGCAACTTAAAGTCGCACAGATATGAATGGTACTCATTGAAAATCATGGGGAACGGCTTGTCATGTGACTTTTCAGTCCCAAGTTGCAGGAAAAGTCACACAAGTGTGAAAGGGGCCTGAAGATAATTTCCAATGAGCACCATTCATATCTGTGCGACTTCAAAGTAGTCCGACTTTGAAGCAACTTGAGGTCGATAGACGTCACATCAAAATCGCGTCAAAAATTGCGGCAAATCGCGGTAAAGTCATGCGACTTTCAGGTCGCACAAGTGTGAAAGCGGCCTTAGCCCAGGTTCACATTGGTGCGATGCAGGCACCAGCACAATTTCAGCACCGGTTCCTGCATCACACCTCTCCCACAGGCAGTTCACACTGCCTTCTGTGAACCCCTGCGGGTGTCAGTACAATATTAATCACACCCTCAGATTGGTTCATAGATCACAGTGCTAACTGTGGGTTCTGATAGGAATCGGATCGCAGGAGTGAGAACACCCATGCGATCTGTTTTTGGTGCAGGAAAAAAAGGTCCCTGCACTGCTATAGCTGCAAAGGCTTGGCTAAATCTAATTTGAACCCTACAGACTAAAATTGGGATGCTATTAAAGTTCATGTGTGTATAAAGGCAGGCGCCCCAATACTTTTGGCAATATCGCAGATTGTGCAAGATTTGCAATGGTGGTGGAACACCATTTGCAATGGTGGTGGAACTCGTCCACATAAATGCTACATTTATATAAAACATGAGGAAGGATATGAATTATGTTTAACAACACAGGAAGAGCTGACAGCCTTTCTACAGGATGTAGCATGTTTGGGATTTGAACCTATGAACCCCAGCTTTGCTCAGCAGAAGTGCTAAGCCCTTAGCCACATTCATGGAGCAGCCATTGCTGTGATGTCAAACAGTCCTAAGTCTCAGGGTTGCAATAAATGAACCAATGCAGGTGTACTGTGGAAGGTTGGATAAGCATTGAACAACCTGTTTCTGGCATATGCCATCTGTTTTGAAGGTTTGTTATGGCTCAGTACTGTGAGCATTCTGCTATAGAACATCTCTCATTTTGGGGCATTTGCCTTGGTAAGAAGCTGCAATAATTGCTGGATGGGAAATGTTAAGGTTGATTATAGTCCTTGCCCATAGAAAACATGTGACACAATTTGCAATAGTGGTGGAACCCTCCTACACATAAATACTAAATTTAGACATAATTTTGGTAAGAACATGCATTATGAGAACAGAAAACCTCTCTACATGAAGTGATATTCTCAGAACGCGAACCCAGAACCTCTATGTTCCTAGGTAGAAGCGTTAAGCTGTTAGCCACCAGTCTGCTGAGTGTGCAACCCTCCTACACATAAATACACATATACTGCATTTCTTTGCACATATAGGTGGTGGAATTACATTAGTCTGGAGTTTATTCTGTGCTATTTGGTGGTGCTTGGAGTATAGAACAGTGATGTTATTGTAACAGCAATGTTATTGTTTGTAGTTTGTAAAGATACCTGTGTGAGTTTGGGAAAAGATCTTTATGAGATGGACAGCAACATGCGAGAGACAGAGAAAAACATGAGAAGATTGCACATTGTAACATTCTTAAAAAACAAATTAGATGATGAAATAGCAACATTGTTGCAGGGACAATTTGTTTGAGGGAAAGATACATTTCATCTCAACATGAAAATGATTTCTTTAGGGAAGTTACAATTGTACCATTAGAATCAATGGCTGAAACTTGCATTGGGCTTCTCAAGAAGGCATATTAGCCAATGCGAATTTGCCTTCTCAAGAAGACATTATAGGCAAGTGCGAATTTGCAAATTTACTATACCGCCCTCTAAAAAAGGCATGGGAGTTAAAATGAGGGAATTTTCTTGTCTGAGCATGCTCAATTGTGCTGATGAATAGTCAGGAAAAAAGGGGACTTTCAATGATATTTCAGGTTATATATCACTTTTTTAAACAATTTAAAAGCAGATCATCATTAAACAAGATAGTACATTTTTAAAAACAATTTAGGTGATCATGTCATGCTCGAAACATTATTTCCATGTGCAATTCCCTTGCTTCTACCACGATTAGTTTTTTAGTCAGTCACTGTTGTTTGGGCACTATAGTGAATATGATTCTTGGACTATTTTCTCCCTCAGGGCTTTAGTGAATTCTATTTTAGCGCTAATTAGAGCGAATTTGTGATTCTGCGCGTTGAAATTTGCGTGAAGGCAGAATCACAATATAGTACATGACCCCTGTGTGTTGGTATTTTAGGGACAGTAGTGTTAATTTGATATTGGGAAGGAAATTTTTATTTTGACTTGTACATGCTCCCCATGATAATGGCTGTCTTTGCATGTTTTTGTTTGATATTAGCTTGCTTACAACCCTTCAAATGGCAAACATTGAATAACAAGATTTGCCCCTCATAGATTTCATTGTGGTTTGCCACAAAGTTCACAAACTTCAAAAAAGATTTTTATGAAACAGTTGAAAATGTAATGAGCACATATAGCTGTCTCTGCATTAGCATTCATAATTCCAATAGTGTACTCATATTGGGGGTAATATGTTAATATGAATTCCTGGTTCTACTGTGTAGATCCCTAATTATGCCTTTCAAAAATTGTCTCCTATTATGGAGACCTCACTTACGAAAATGTATTGATAAGATAGAATGAGTCCAGAGACAGGCAACAATAATGGAAAAAAAAGTCTGAGGATTAATACAGTACATATATTTTGAGAAAAGAAGGGAAAGGGGGAACATAATGAAAACCTTTAAATGTATTATATATACCTTTAAATACACAGGAACATTCCATAATGCAGAAATACTGCAAGGATTACCCTAATTTCTAGCAAACGTAGACGTTACCAACACCCAGATGTGTCTCCCTGTCATTATTCCTAAATATTATGTATATACAACAACTTTGTAAATGTAATGTACTGTATGCTGGTCACATTGGCTTCTTATGTATTAGAAATGCCTTATTATGTCACTTGTGGAATGAATAAATAAGTAAAGAATTAAAAAAGAACACAGGGACTTAACTTTAGACTAACAGTCAGAGCTTTAGTAGCTTTAGACAGTACGCTACTAAAAGAGTAGTTAATTCCACAAACAGTCTTTCAGCAAAGGTAGTGAGTTGGGATGAGCTTGGGCAGAACCTGGAAGGAAACCGTCAGTGCCAGCCAAATCAGCTGAGGGCAAGGGATTCCCTACCCCACAGCTGGACGTACACAAAGGGGTGGGGATCATATCACTATTGACCTAATATGGCCACATAAAAAGGTTAAAAAAACAAACTATAAACCTGAAAAAAGAGGCAGACTCGGCAGACCACTGGTTCTGTTTCTGCCATCACTCTTTTATGTTTCTAACCAAACACAGCAACACATATTTTTAAAACATTTACATGTGTAGCAAGATGCAGCCAGCTGTGTGATCCCTCGCTCACCCCCCGCCCCGCCACCGCTGGTGCCGCTACTGTTTACAGAGCGACTATGTGGGTTGTGTGCAGGTTGCCGCTAGAAAGCAGAACAGTCTAAGAGGAGTGCCAGACTGTGTGTGCAGCATCCATCTCTCTCTTCTCACTTCCCTTCTGTGAAGCTTTAATGCAGGCTCTTTGTAAATTCCCAGACTCGCTCCTGCTTCCCCCTCCCTCTTCCAACAGTAAATCTCAGCCAATCAGAGGGACTGAGACAACTCTGTAGAACATTCAATAGCTGAGAATACTGGAAATTGAAGTCCACATGGTATGCTGCACAATACAAGAGAATAGAAGCAATTGGCTGCTATACCCAGAATTCCCTTTGTCGGAGGGGGAGAGCTTCAGCATCTTTCCCGGGCAAATCAAGAGGGATCAAGTCAGTCCAGAGATGGGATTGAGAGAATGAGGGCTGATAGGGAAATCGCATATTTCATATTCCTGATTCATTTTGCCCTTAACAATATATAATAAAGCCTCTAATATCCTGGTTGTCCTGGTTACTTTAGATGACTTGTAGGAATGTCATTGTAAATTGACTATATGGATGAGCCAGCCCCCTCTCCTTTCAAGAATGTGTAATTTTCTTTAGAAGGTAGTATTGCTCCTTTGGGGGTGGGGGACTATTTCCTTACATTCAGGTCCTACAGTATATTACCACCGCCAAAAGTTATAAGACCTCCTCTCCAGAGCTGCATCATGCATCATGCAAGCGTCTGGTCTGATTATCTGGACCCCCTTTATGGGGGGACTCCATGGGGAAACAGCATTTATAGTTAAGTATTATTGTTATATTTTGTAATATAATCTGTATCTGTCATTACTCTTATTAAATGTAATGCTTATACGTATTTGTACAGTCTCTTTTTGCACATATCAGATACAAACCCACAAATGTAAACTATCACGTGGCCATGATACAAGAAGGACCTGCTGCGAGGGGGTCTACATACACAAACATTAGAGTGCCGAGAGACTGAGCCACCCTGAGCCTCTTGTGTGCAGGGACTTGAAGCAGTGCAGACCCATTGTTAGGGTGTCTGTGCCCATGCCAGGGACCAAAAGACTGAGACGCTGCAAGTTCTCCTGCCATGCTGGAACTGAGGGCTGGAGAGACCTGCTCCGATGTCTGCTTGGGCCTACAAGAGATCGAGCTCTTGTGAACACCCACTGAGACTGAGCCTTGTGAGGATTCAAGCAGACAGACTGAGCCTTATGGGACCTGTTTTCAGAGGACTGAAGACTGCCAAGAGATCTGGATCGGATTCCTGTGTACCTGAAGGGGTAAACTGAACATCCAGGCTTATCTCAATGCTAACACAGTTGATGCAGACTCTTTCTTGTTTAGCAGCCCACTAGCCATCCGCTGCCCATTTTTAAATTGACAGCTACATGTGCACCACCTACAGAAGGACCCCAACAAACGCACAAACTGACAATTAGGCACAGGTACTATTCCATTATTTCCAGGGGTACCCCTTAGTTATAAACATATACGCCAACCCACTATTGGGGCTGTATGCCTAATGTGCACAGGATGGCCATTTTCTTGGATTAGTTTATTCCAATACTTTAACCCTTAACAAGTTAAGAGAAACCGCACTCGGAAATCTAATTACATGTATATAAAGGGTTATGAATAAAAAGTCCTTGTATGATTTCATAAAATTGCTTAAAGCAAACAGCATTAAGCATGAATAAAGGCTGTATTAAATGTCCAATCAACATGATAATGTCAGTGAATGCTAAATACACCCAGTGTTCTCCTCATATAGAAAGGTGCCTTCACCAGATAGAATGGTCGCTTACCAGAGGCAAGCTTAGGATACGCTTGCGACTTAAACCCAGTCAAGGTCCCACAAGGGGCAGCAGCCTCCAGGTCCTGGTCACAATCCCTCCAGAGGAGGGGCAGGGGTCATACACAATCCTCTAAATTCAGTGACCTCACCATAGGTGTACATATGGATAAAAAGGCTCACAATAGCCTTGATGCAAAGAATACTCAATTAAGTGCAGGGAAAAAAAACATGATTTTTGCTTGCACGTTATTGCATGGTTGAAGTCATCAGAACTTCACCAATGCAGTGAATGCCACTAAGCCAAGAGGAAATGAATTTGCACCATAAGGTTCACTGAATTCTAGTTGCATTTTTTTTAAAACATTATAGTTGGCCAATCTAAAACACTATCATTGCTTCTATCCCATTCTGGAATTTGCTGCAATACTTCACCTTTATTGATCCTTCATGCAAAAGACATCACAGACAGTGCGGGGTAGAGTAAAAGTTGATGCATTTCGTAATGTGGCTAGTGCTTACTCATAACCTCATGACTCATAACCTGCCATTCCTTCTCCACACCTTGTCCAGTCATTTACCCTCCTGACATGTCACTTTCACTCTCTTGCTAAACGTCAGTTGTTAATCAGAACTCAATCTAACTAATCCTCCAAAACTCTATCACATATACCCTTCCCTGTTGCTCTTCATTCTCTTCTTCATACAGGCAATTTCTTCTTCTATGTAGTCCTACTAAACTCAGTCATGCTTGCTACTTACTTTTCCCCCCTCCCCCCTCATATATGCTTCCTTTATTTCCTTCTTAACCACTTGCCGATTGCCAGCCATGGATTGACGGTGGCAAAGTGGTTCGCAGAGTGTGCGCATGCAGTGACACAACGGGGTCCGTGTATGTAAACACCTGGATCTCTGTTCTGACAGGGGGAAGGAATATGATTGTAGGCTCCCTGTGTATGGGAGCCACGATCACTCCCCTCCCCCAGCCAGCCCAGCCCCCATACAGTTAGAACACACACAGGGAACACAGTTAACCCCTTAGAGTGCCCCCTGCAGGTTAACCCCTTCCCTGCCAGTGACATTTATACAATAATCAGTGCATTTTCATAGTACTGAACGCTGTATAAATGCCAATGGTCCAAAAAAGTGTCAAAATGGTCCAACATGTCCGCCGCAATATCACAGTCCCAATAAACATCGCAGATCGCCACCATCACTATTAAAACATTTTAAAAAATAAAAACCCCATAAATTAATTCTTATCATTCATAAACGCAGCAACTTTTGCACAAACCAATCAATATACGCCAATTGCGATTTTTTTACCAAAACTATGAGGAAGACTATAAATCGGCCAAAACTGATGAAAAAATTTGTTTTTTTTATAATTTTTTTTGGATATGTATTATAGAAAAATAAGAAATATTGGGGGGTTTTTTTGCAAAATTGTCGCTCTTTTTTGTTTATAACGGTGATAGGAGATGACGCAGAGGTGATCAAATACCACCAAAAGAAAGCTCTATTTGGGGGGAAAAAAGGACGTACATTTAGTTTGGGTACAATATCGCATGACCGCGCAATTGTCAGTTAAATCGATGCAGTGCCGAATCGCAAAAAGTGCTCTGGTCCTAAAGTGGGAAATCCTTCTAGGGCTGAAGTGGTTAATGAGTATTCTCCTTTCATTATTTCCTCACTCTTTTTTAAAATGCTTCTTCTCCCTGGTCAATCATTCTTTCTCTCTCTTCTCCTACATTCTTTGAATCCATGCTTTTCTTACTTCCTTTTCAGTCAGGATTTTCCTCCCTCCTTCTTATCCATGCTCTTTCCCTCCTTTTTCATTACGGTTCTCCTACTTTTTTCATATCCATGCTTCTCCTCCCACTTCTGCACACAGGCTCTCCTTTATTCTGCTAAGTCATACTACTCTTCCCTTCTTCTCATTAGGGCTTCTCCTCCTACTCATCTATGCTTCCCCACCATCCATTATGCTTCTCCTCCCTCCTTATTCATTCTCTTTTCTTCCCTTCTCATTCAGGCTTCTCCTACTTTCTTCTCATCCTTGTTTATCCTCCCTCCTTCACGGATCAGCTTTCCTCCCTTCTTCTAAGTCAGGCTGAGAGCTCTTGAACATGATTGAAAATGGAGAGGAATACATCGCCAAAAATGAAAAATCCATGCTGACAATCAAGTGAAAACGGTTATTCTGACTGTAACTGCAAGAGAAAATAATTTGTTATTGTTGTCATCTTTATATATGCCTTTAATGTAAAATGCATTAGAAGTGATTTACTAAAGGCAAACAGGCTGTTCATTTTGCCATTGAATTTTCCCCAGAGCTTAGTGAATGTGGTGAAATTTTACACTGCAATGAATACCCAATCATGTGCAAGGGGAAAAAAATAATTTTTGCCAGTCAGTAGAGCAGGGATGCATTCCCTGCAAAGTGCAACTTCCCTTGCAAAGTGAACAGTCTATTTGCCTTTAGTAAATCAGTAACTCAATCCATTTAGATAAACAGCACTGGGCCAATTGCAATCATGCAATACAGTAAAAAAAAAAATATAACATCAAATAGAAAAGAATAGATTATTATCCTTATTCAGACCAAGTGGATGTAACATACCAGGTATACAAATCTAACACAACTCCTTTATAGCTTTGTTTAACTTCTTTCCATCTTAGGGAGCTCTCTTCCATTGGGGAGTTTGCTAGTGGAATGAATACAACTTAAAGCGGAAGTAAACCCATTGATTTAACAGTTTCAAAAAACAGTTACATTCCTGGCATGCCATAATATGCTGGTTGTCACATTTACTTGTGCTCTCAACCAAACTGTCAAACTGTCCAATGGCTGGTTTCATAACAGATCACATGTGCAGCATCATGACCAAGATGGCAGCTTCATTGGCTGAAAACAATAGGAGGGTTTACTTCCACTTTAATGGCTGGCACAGCTCAATGGGCAGGGGCACTTGGAGGGAGTTACAACCATGTGGTAAGTACACTTTAATGCCCATGAACAAGGCTCAATTAATTTAGATTTTCAACCAAAATCTAATATTAATAAACAGCACCAAAGTGAGCAAAAACACATTTTAAATTATGTGAAATAAATCAAAACAAACTGACACAGTGTGAAGGATTAATTTCCCCTTTGTTAATGCAATGCAGTTAAAACGATAATTATAGTCAGCTGCTAGAACACAGACAAACTTGATTTTAATTTTGCTCAAAATAAACGTCTCTTTGTCACGCAAGGCATGGCCCATGACCAAAGAAATCCCTGGACTTGTGAAGATCATTAAAAAAATGGATATCTGTCAATTTGCAAAGGACTGAACATCCATTTTTAAATTTATTGCACATCAAAAAAATGAGGATGAGAGCCATCTTTTCCAAATAGAAACCACCTAGGATAGTATTGACCAACCTGCCAAAATGTCTGCAAAGGCAAAAAGCATAAATAAGAACGGCAAACTTCTCTTTTCTCAGCAACTGTCACCATTTATGACAACTAGATATATACTGGGCTTTGTAGAGTAGTGAGGTGGAAACAATGATGTGCAAAGTAGAATGTTAAAGCTCCTGTCTCATTTGCCAAGAAGTGTCTTGATAATCCCCATGTCTTTTGGAAGAATGTTTAAAGGGCAGATTTGCATAACATGGATTCTTCTTCTGTCTGGATCAAAGCAATTACAGCATTTTACACTAAGAACTTCATATCAACAAACATGGGGGTTTTTGAATGCCTTGTTATCTAGGGACTAATTAATTCCACTTTGTTGAGTTATGGAGCAAGACAATATCCCAATTTCAAAATTAAATCAAGATATAATGGTAAGATCACTGTTTTGGGCTCTTGTAGCCAACGTCCATCAATAAACTCATTAAAGAAGATCTGGCAAAAATTGGAAATTAAATATGTTAAAATATCTACCAGTAGTGCTGCATTAAAGCACTGATTCAAAATGAATAGGGTAATATCTCTCCCCAAAACGTACAGTATATGGTAATATTTCTCCCCAAAACGTACAGTATATGGTAATATTTCTCCCCAAAACGTACAGTATATGGTAATATTTCTCCACAGCAACATTTTGTGAACGTTTGGTATTGAAGCAAAGGAATAGTTGGTTGGACATTTGTAACTATAGGATTAAGTGAAGGCACAAATAAAAATATTTTTTAAATGCTTGCTGCCACAGCTTTCCAGCCATTTCTTTACTTTTACAGCACTTGGGAAGCCCCAGACCATGGTAAGCAGTCAGTTTGGCTGCTCACAGAGGAAATGGAGGAACATCCTTTCCACAATCTCCTGTGTGACAAATGAAGCCAGAAGCTAAAAGGATTTTGTCACTTCCAGTTTTAGTGCTGTTGTTCTCTGGCCAGTACAAACAGAGAACCATCTGATCAAACACAATCTTTAAGGGGCTGGTCCTTCACTGGTCTCCAGATCTCTGAAACCATCATTTTGGCTGTGGTAGCCAGCTGTAACTTTCCATTTCCTCATTGCGCATATTGCACTGGTGGTGTGACACATCCCAGAAGGCTGCTAGGAGAGGAGCAGGGTGGGCCAAAGCTACAGAATTAGAATTCTTGCCTAGACAAGAATTGCAAAAGTGCGAGTGGGTACCTGTTGCCCCTATTCCTTGCCCTATGTTACTATTTTGATATCACTTGGTGTTCCTGCCATTTACCTGATGCAGATGTTAGTTCTGGGCTCAAGCTAACAACGCTATTTACCTGTAGTTTAAATGATGACCCCCCCTAGAATTATCAAGACATGGAAACTGCTTCCTCCAATGCACATGTGCTAAGCTTCTACAATGCTCAGTCTACCACTACCATTGCAGCATATAGACCTCTATCCTTCCTCCATCACTCAGGGAAACCAGCAAGCTTCAGTAAAGTCCAAAGTAACAAGTAGAGTTGAGCGAACCTCTGGAAGTTCGGGTTCTGCTGGTCCGTCCGAACTTCGGGACAAGGTCCGGGTCCGGACGGAACCCGAACGATCGCACGGACAACGAACCCCATTGAAATCAATGGGGACCCGAACTTTTAGGCACAAAAATGGCTGTAACAAAGTCCTGGAAAGCCCTAGAGGGCTGCAAAAGGAAGTAAAATGGGGGTAAGGGTAGGGCAAGTGCCCTACAAAAAAATGGGGACAGGGAAATAACTTTAAATATTTAAAAAAAAAATAAAAACATAAAAAAAGCAAAAATGGAGGTGAATGTGGATCATCTTCAAACTGTGTCTGAAAAGTATTAATTAACGGTAGAAGCCATATAACTGTTCTAAAATCATCTTCAAACTAGGGCAAGTGCCCTACAAATAAATGGGGATAGGGAAAATAAATTAAAATCAAGTA
>BLSH010495022.1:195904-211421 GCA_018402905.1 Glandirana rugosa | reverse complement strand
TTAGAGTTAAAAATTTTGATGAGGTGCAAAAAAAAAAAAAGTCAAAAAGTCTTTCAAATGTAAAAAAAAGGGGTACCAAAGTTTTAAAGACCTTTAAAATGTAGAGATCAAACCTGAGACAGGGTGACTGAAACACGACTGACTTCATTCGTGTAAAGAAACGAACAATGATCACAACTCGTTTGGGCCTGACATTGCAAGCCCAGGCATGGCTTGAAAGCCCACAGGCACCGTGCCCGGGCCTGTAAAGTTTTTAGCAAGCCCAAGCCAGCCCCCAAGACGATAAAATGAGGTGCACAACTCTTCGACGTCCCGTCGGTTAGTTGTTCGAAGGGCAAACCAGTGAAACGCTTGTTGATTGGCTGCCCTGCAGCTTCTCAACACGTGGAGTAAAATAGCAGAACCCCCGACCGAACCCGAACGATTTTTGAAATGTCCGGGCCCGTGCCACGGACACCCGAAAGTTCGGTACGGACCCGAACGTTACAGTCCGGGTTTGCTCAACACTAGTAACAAGCAAAGAAATGTGCTTACTTCAGTCAGCACAAAGTCAGTGGGACAGAGTCCAAACTAGAGATGTAAAATTTCCAGAAATTTTGAAACCATGGGGAAAAAAAATGTAAACTTTCTGAAAAACTGAAAAAAAAAAAAACGTGGAGTAGTTTTAAAAATTGAGATTCATTTTGTTACCCTGGGCAGGTAAAATGTAGTGTAAAAGTATTATGCTTGAAATAAAACTACAGCTTATTCAGTAAATAGACTAAACTTGCTATTTAAAATATTATGTTTTATCACAAATTGATTAATAAGGACCGTAAAAGTAAGAACATTTGAACTATACATGAAAACAGGTAACCCTCATAATAATTGAAAAGCTTCCTGCCAATATTTAGACATGTGCACTGCCAAAAAATTAATTTGTTTTCATTTCATTCTTTTTTTGTTTTTTTCATTTTTCAGGTCTTCCGTTATGATCGAAATTTAGTTTTTTCGAATTCATTTGTAACTTCGGAAAAATTTGAAATCCGAAAATTGGGAAATTTGAAAAATGGGAAATTAGTAAATTTGAAAATCTGAACATTCAAACTTTTGGAAATTCGAAAATTCAAAAATCCGAGAATTCGTAAGAACGAAAATCCGAAAATAAGTACGAAAATGTGAAAATCCGAAAATCTGAAAATTCAAAAATCCGAAAAATAACTAACTAACTAATAATAACTATTAAATTATAGGTATTGAAATTTCCTTTCAAATTTGGCTGTTAGTGAATGTAACAAATACGAATTAATTCAAAGTTACGAATTATGCAAAATAACGAATGCCGCATGTAAACCAATGGAACGTAACAAATTAGTAATAATAATGATACAAAGTTATTATTATTATTATTATTATTTCATTATGTTCCATTCGTTTAGATGCGGCATTGGTTATTTTGGATAATTTGTAACTTCGGATAAATTTGTATTCTTTAGGAAATTCCAATACCTATTATTTACTAGTTAGTAATAGTTATTATTAGTTACTTTGTTAGTTATTATTTCCGATTTTCGAATTTTCGGGTTTTCAAATGTTAATAATAATTTTTGGATTTTCGGATTTTCAGATTTAGAATATTCAAATTTTTGATTTTGCGAATTTTCAAATAAATTTGTTAAACAAATTTTCGTTAATTCAAATATTTCCGAATTAACTAATTTGTCAAATTTCATTGAGAAACGAATTCGAAATGAAACAAATAGTCTACCAATATTAATTTTCAGTTATTGACAATGGTGATCCAGAAACATATTTTGCTCTTGCAAGAGCTTGATGGGTGTTCTCCTGATTTTCAGGTGTCATTTTATCTATAAATGAAGTGATTATGTATTTTTGAGAGACCGTGGTTTGTATAGAAAGTTGATTGGTTTCTATGCAGAGCTGCACTCTCCAGTTTTAGTGAATCAACCCTATGGTCTTCTGTTGGTTGCTAAGGGCAATGACAGCATGAACCTGGCTAAGAAAGTCCTTACATGTAGAGTTAACCTGTTTTCAGTTACAGAAGCACACTGACAAGCCCAGGTTCAGCCTCGGGGTGTCTATGAATGAATTTTGCAGATCTTGAATAAATGCACTATTCCTTTAGTCTCAAAATAATGCTGAAGAAAGAAGAGACAGCCAGGTAATCTGAGACCCTGTGTGAGCCATTACAGTCCTTTGGGAGCAACTTCTGGCTTCTCTTTCTCAGTAAGCAGTTCTGTACTTAAGGCAAAAGGCGCCCATCTCTCCAGCCGAGCTTCACAGGCAGGCTTCCTCCAGCAAGTTTCCCTAAAGTGATATTAAAGTCTTGTTATTTTTTTTTTGTTTAACCACTTCAGCCCCGGGAGGATTTCCCACTTTAGGACCAGAGCACTTTTTGCGATTCGGCACTGCGTCACTCTAACTGACAATTGTGCGGTCGTGCGGCGTTGTACCCAACGAAATTTGCGTCCTTTTTTTCCCACAAATAGAGCTTTCTTTTGGTGATATTTGATCACCGCTGCATCATTTCTGATCGCCGCTATAAACAAAAGAAGAGCGACAATTTTGCAAAAAAAAACAAATTTCTTACTTTTTGCTAAAATACAAATCCAAAAAAATATAAAAAAACATTTTTTTCAACGGTTTTGGCCGATTTTATATTCTTCCTCATATTTGTGATAAAAAAAATCGCAATTGGCGTTTATCGATTGGTTTGCGCAAAAGTTGCCGCGTTTACGGATGATGAGAATTCATTTTTGGGGTTTTTATTATTTATTTATTTTTTACTAGTAATGGCGGCGATCTGCAATTTTTAGCGGTACTGCGATATTGCGGCGAACATGTCAGACCATTTTGACACTTTTTTGGGACCATTGGCATCTATACAGCGATCAGTGCTATAAAAATGCATTGATTACTGTGTAAATGCCATTGGCAGTGAAGGGGTTAACCTGGGGGGGCGCTCTAAGGGTTAACTGTGTTCCCTGGGCGTGTTCTAACTGTGTGTGGGCTGCCCTAGCAGGGGAAGGGGAGTGATCACAGCTTCCATATAGAGGAAGGCTGTGATCACAGCCCTTCCCCATCTCACAGAACAGAGATCCTTGTTTACATACACGGACCTCCGTTCTTTCACTCCGGGGGGGCATCGCGGGTATCCGGCGGAGATCGAGTCCACCGCACCCGCTCCCTGCCCCCCCCCCCTGGACACAGTCAGCGCGCCTCTGGCAGCACGCGCACGTTCACAGTGCACAATCTCGCTGCCACCGTCATATGACAGCGGTTTGCGATATCGAACCACCTTGTCGCCATCAACCTGCGGTCGGCAAGTGGTTAAAATTAACAAACATGTTTTATACTTACCTCCTCTGTGCAGTTGGTTTTACACAGAGCAGCCCAGATCCTCCTCTTCTCAGGTCCCTCACTAATGCTCCTGGCCCCTCCCTCCTGCCGAGTGCCTCCAGAACAAACAGCTTGCTATTGGAAATGCCTTATTATGTCACTTGTGGAATGAATAAATAAGTAAAGAAAAAAAAGAACACAGGGACATAACCTTAGATTAGCAGTAAGATATTGCAAAAGTAACTTTAGACAGTACACTACTAAAAGAGTAGTTAATTCCTCAAACAGATTTTCAGCAAAGGTAGTGAGTTGAGAAGAGCTTGGGCAGAACCCGGAAGGAAACCCTCAGTGCCAGCCAAATCAGCTGAGGGCAAGGGATTCCCTACCCCACAGCTGGATGTACACAAAGGGGTGGGGATCATATCATTATTGACCTAATATGGCCACATAAAAAGGTTAAAAGAACAAACTATAAACCTGAAAAAAGAGGCAGACTCGGCAGACCACTGGTTCTGTTTCTGCCATCACTCTTTTATGTTTATAACCAAACACAGCAACACATATTTTTAAAACATTTATATTTGTAGCAAGATACAGCCAGCTGTGTGATCCCTCGCTCACCCCCCTCCCTCGCCACCGCTGGAGCTGTTTATAGAGCGACTATGCGGGTTGTGTGCAGGTTGCCACTGGAAAGCTGAACAGTCTAAGAGGAGCGCCATTGCAGCATCCATCTTCCCAGGCTCACTCCTGCTTCCCCCTCCCTCTTCCAACAGTAAATCTCAGCCAATCAGAGGGAGTGAGACAACTCTGTAGAACATTCAAAGCTGAGAATACTGAAAATTGAAGTCTACATGGAATGCTGCACAATACAAAAGAATAGAGGCTATTGGCTGCTATACCCAGAATTCCCTGTGTCGTGGGGGAGAGATTCAGCATTTTTCAGATTTTTTTGGATGAGCCAGCCCCCTCTCCTTTCAAGAATGTGAATCATTTTCCTTAGAAGGTAGTTTTGCTCCTGTGGGAGTGGGGGACTATTTCCTTATATTCAAGTCTAACAGTATATTACCACCGCCAAAACTTAAAAGACCTCAGTCTCCTCTCCAGAGCAGCATCATGCAAGCGTCTGGTCTGATTATCTGGACCACCTTTATGAGGGGACTCCATGGGGAAACAGCATTTTTAGTTAAGTATTATTGTCATATTTTGTAATATAATCTGTATCTGTCATTACTTTTATTAAATGTAATATGTATACATATTTGTGCAGTCTCTTTTTGCACATATCAGATACAAACCCACAAATGTAAACTATCACGTGGCCATGATACAAGAAAGACCTGCTGCGTGGGGGTCTACATACACAAACATTAGAGTGCCAAGAGACTGAGCCACCCTGAGCCTCTTGTGTGCGGGGACTTGAAGCAGTGCAGACCCATTTCTAGGGTGTCTGTGCCCATGCCAGGGACCAAAGGACTGAGACGCTGCGAGTTCTTCTGCCATGCTGGAACTGAGGGCTGGAGAGACCTGCTCCGATGTCTGCCTGGGTCTACAAGAGATCAAGTTCTTGTGAGCACCCACTGAGACTGAGCCTTGTGAGGATCCAAGCAGACAGACTGAGCCTTATGGGACCTGTTTTTAGAGGACTGAAGACTCCCAAGAGATCTGGATTGTATTCCTGTGTACCAGGAGGGGTAAACTGAACATCCATGCTTATCTCAATACTGACACAGTTAATTCAGACTCTTGCTTGCTTAGCAGCCCACTAGCCACCCGCTGGCCATTCTTAAATGGACAGCTACACGTGCACCACCTACAGAAGGACCCCAACAAACGAACAAACTGACAATTACGCACAGGTACTTTTCCATTATTTCAAGGGATACCCCTTAGTTATAAACATATACGCCAACCCACTATTGGGGCTGTATACCTAGTGTGCACAGGATTGGATTAGTTCATGCCAATACTTTAACCCTCAACAAGTTCAGAGAGACCGCACTTGGAAATCTAATTACATGTACTGTATATAAAGGGGTATGAATAAAAAGTCCTTATATGATTTCATAAAATTGTTCAAAGCAAACAGCATTAACCACTTGCTTACTGGGCACTTAAACCCCCCTCCTGCCCAGACCAATTTTCAGCTTTCAGCGATCTCACACTTTGAATGACAATTGTGCGGTCATGCAACACTGTACCCAAATGACACTTTTATAATTTCTTTCCCATAAATAGAGATTTATTTTGGTGGTATTTAATCACTGCAGGCTTTTTTATTTTTGCTAAAAAAAACAGTTTCATATATTTTTATATAAATTTTGAAAACAGGTAATTTATTTCCTTCACTGATGTGTGCTGATGAGGCTGCACTGATAGGCACTGATTGGCTGCACTGATGGGCACGGATAAGACGGCACTAATGGGCACTGATAGGTGGCACTGATAAGCAATGATGAGGAGGCACTTATGGGTGGCACTGATGGTTGGCACTGATGGTTGGCACTGATGGATGGCACTGAAGGGCACTGATAGTGTCACTGAAGGGCACTGATAAGCGGCACTAACAGGTGGCACTGATGGGTGGCACTAATGGGCATGGGTAGGCACTGGTGGGTGACGCGGATAGGCAGCACTGATCGATGGCACTGATGGGCATTGATTTGTAGCACTGGTGGGCAAAGGTAGGTGGTACTGGTGGGCAAAGGTAGGTGGCACTGTGGGCACAGGTAGGTGGCACTGTGGGCACTGGTAGATGGCTCTGGTGGGTACTGGCAGGTGGCACCAGTTGGTAATGACAGCTGGCACTGATGTACACAGACGAGATATCCACGGCTCTCTCCCTGCGAGGGACCAATGCTCCTCTGACAGAAGCCGGTGATCGACTTATTTTTCCCCTCACGCTATCAGCGTGAGGAAAAAAATACTGATCACTGGCTTCTGTTTACAGCACGTGATCAGCTGTCATTGGCTGACAGCTGATCACATGGTAAGGGGCGGGACTGCCCCCTTACTCCAATCTGTGATCAGCCGAGTCTCATTGACTCGGTGATCACAGAGTGCGCTGCACGCGAACCGCAGGGGGCACGCAGTGGCTCGAGCACGGGAGTGGTCCATGGGCATCCGCCTGGCAAATTAAGGTCCGCAATGTAGCCGTCTTTCGGCTATAGCGCAGATCTCAAGAGGTTAAGCATGAATAAAGGCTGTATTAAATGTCCAATCAACATGATAATGTCAGTGCTTGCTGAATACACCCAGTGTTCTCCTCATATAGAAAGGTGCCTTCACCAGATAGAATGGTCGCTTACCAGAAGCAAGCTTAAAATACACTTGAGACTTAAACCCAGTCAAGGTTCCACAAGGGGCAGCAGACTCCAGGTCCTGGTCACAATCCATCCAGAGGAGGGGCAGGGTGATACGCAATCCTCTAAATTCAGTGATCTCACCATAAGTATACATATGGATAAAAAAGGCTCACGATAGTGTAATACTGTATGATACTTTAATATCTAAAAGAGTATTGCAATTACATATCAAGGCTGTTCTGACGTCACTGCTTGTTTTATATGTGTCTGCATTGAATGGACTTTTAAATCCGGCTGGCTGATGATTTTATATGCCTGATTGGAACTACCTTGATGCAAAGAATACTCAATTAAGTTCAGGGGAAAAAAAACATGATTTTTGCTTGCACGATATTGAATGGTTGAAGTCATCAGAACTTCACCGCATTCACTAAGCTAAGCGGAAATGAATTTGCACCATAAGGTTCACTGAATTCTAGTTGCAATTTTTTTAAAATGTTATAGTTGTCCAATCCAAAACACTGTCATTCCTTCTATTCCATTCCAGAATTCACTGCAATACTTCACCTTTCTTGATCCTTGATGCAAAAGACATCACAGACAGTGCGGGGTACAGTAAAAGTTGATGCATTTCGTAATGTGGCTAGTGCTTACTCATAACCTCATGACTCATAACCTGCCATTCCTTCTCCATACCTTGTCCAGTCATTTACCCTCCTGACATGTCCCTTTCAATCTCTTGCTAAACGTCAGTTGTTAATCAGTCCTCTTTACTAATCCTCCAAATCTCTATCACATATACCCTTCCCTGTTGCTCTTCATTCTCTTCTTCATATGGGCAATTTCTTCTTCTATGTAGTCCTACTGAACTCAGTCATGCTTGCTACTTACTTTTTCCCCCTCCACCCTCATATATGCTACCTTTATTTCCTTCTTTTTGTTTATAAACGGTGATTGGAAATGACGCAGAGGTGATCAAATACCACCAAAAGAAAGCTCTATTTGTGGGAAAAAAAGGAAGCAAATTTAGTTTGGTTACAATGACGCATGAGCACGCAATTGTCAGTTAAAACGATGCAGTGCCGAATCGCAAAAAGTGCTCTGGTCCTAAAGTGGGAAATCCTTCCGGGGGGGGTGAAGTGGTTAATGAGTATTCTCCTTTAATTATTTCCTCACTCTTTTTAAAATGCTTCATCTTCCTGGTCAATCATTCTTTCTCTCTCTTCTCCTACATTCTTTGAATCCATGCTTTTCTTACCTCCTTTTCAGTCAGGATTTTCCTCCTTCCTTCTTATTCGTGCTCTTTCCCTCCTTTTTCATTATGGTTCTCCTACTTTTTTCATATCCATGCTTTTCCTCCCACTTCTGCACTCCTTTCTTCTGCTAAGTCATGCTACTCTTCCCTTCTTCTCATTAGGGCTTCTCCTCCTACTCATCTATGCTTCCCCACCATCCATTATGCTTCTCCTCCCTCCTTATTCATTCTCTTTTCTTCCCTTCTCATTCTGGCTTCTCCTACTTTCTTCTCATCCTTTTTTCTCCTCCCTCCTTCACGGGTGGGCTTTCCTCCCTTCTTCTAAGTCAAGCTTAGAGCTCTTTAATATGATTGAAAATAGAAAGGAATACATTGCCAAAAATAAAAAAATTAATGCTGACAATCAAGTGAAAACGAAAATGAATTTTTGCCAGTCAGCAGAGCAGGGATGCATTCCCTGCAAAGTCCAACTTCCCTTGCAAAGTGAACAGTCTATTTGCCTTTAGTAAATCAATAAATCAATCCCTTTGGATAAACAGCACTGTGCCAATTGCAATCATGCAATACAGTAAAAAAAATATAACATCAAATAGAAAAGAATAGCTTATTATCCTTATTCAGACCAAGTGGATGTAACATACCAGGTATACAAATCTAACACAACTCCTTTATAACTTTGTTTAACTTCTTTCCATCTTAGGGAGCTCTCTTCCATTGGGGAGTTTGCTAGTAGAATGAATACAACTTAAAGCGAAAGTAAACCCATCGATTTAACAGTTTCAAAACACAGTTACATTCCATAATATGCTAGTTGTCACATTTACATGTGCTCTCAACCAAACTGTCAAACTATCCAATGGCTGGTTTCATAACTGGTCACATGTGCAGCATCATGACCAAGATGGCAGCTTCATTGGCTGAAAATGATAGGAGGGTTTATTTCCACTTTAATGGCTGGCACAGCTCAAAGGGTAGGGGCACTTGAAGGGAGTCACAACCATGTGGCAAGTACACTTTAATGCCCATGAACAAGGCTCAAATAATTTAGATTTTCAACCAAACTCTAATATTAAAAAATAGCACCAAAGTGAGCAAAAACACATTTTCAATTATGTGAAATAAATCAACACAAACTGACACTGTGTGAAGGATTAATTTCCCCTTTGTTAATGCAATTAGAAGGATAATTATAGTCAGCTGCTAGAACACAGACAAACTTGATTTTAATTTTGCTCAAAATAAACGTCTCTTTGTCACGCAAGGAATGGCCCATGACCAAAGAAATCCCTGGACTTGTGAAGATCATTAAAAAATTGATATCTGTCAGTTTGCAAAGGGCTGAACATCCATTTTTAAATTTATTGGACTTAAAAAAATGAGGGTGAGAGCCATCGTTTCCAAATAGAAAACACCTAGGATAGTATTGACCAACCTGCCAAAATGTCTGCAAAGGCAAAAAGCATAAATAAGAACGGCAAACTTCTCTTTTCTCAGCAACTGTCACCATTTATGACAACTAGATATATACTGGGCTTTGTAGAGTAGTGAGGTGAAAACAATGTAGAATGTTAAAGCTCACTGACAGGCAAAATTGATATATAATTCACCTTTAATTTATTTAACAGGCACAAAATTATTTGGACCCGGAAATAAGGCACAATTTGGAGACTGGGTAGAAAATGTACAATTAAAAGATACTATAAAGGATGGGAAAATTTACTCATATCAGGAATTGACACAAACGGGTGTCCTACCAAGGCTGAATGAGTGGAGGTACGCCCAGTTAAAACGCTTTGTGGCAAAACTACCACAACCTCTAAGAAAAGAAAAATAATTGAATTTATTTGAAAAACTATGCAATTCAAAAGAACCGATTAGACATAGCATAGCACAAATCTATAAAATAATCACGGAGGTAGAAGGGCTGGACGTCCCTCAATTCGTAGGGAAATGGGAGAAGGAATTGGGGATAAAGTTCACTAAGCAACAGCTAAGTAAAGCATTTAGAAACATACATAGTTGCTCAAGAGATGTGTGGTGTACTGAAATGAATTATAAATGCCTTGCAAGGTGGTATATCATGCCAGTGGTTGCCCATAATTTTCAAAGAGATAAATCACCACTATGCTGGAGAGGGTGCGGGGAACGGGGGACCATAGCACTTATTTGGTACAAATGTCCAAAAATAAAGGAATTTTGGGAGGAAGTGAGACAATATATAGTAGAGATTACAGGGGAACAGATGGAGACAGACCCATTGACCTGTCTCTTTCATATCTCAGAAAAAAATAGTAACAATATAGAAATTTGCTGGTGCCATTCTTTCTAAATGCGGCGAAGGGAGCGACACCAGCGAAATGGTTAGAGATAAATAAACCTACCCTGAGGGATTGGTTTGAAAGAATTGAACATATACACAACATGGAATATTTGGGAAGTGGAGAAAAAGGTCCCGCCTGGGTAAAAACATGCAGGGAAATGGGGAAAATGGATAGCTTTTAAAGAAAGTGTTGGTATATAGGCCTGGATGAGGGAGAAGAGGAAGGGTGGCCGGAGATCCGGGGATAGAATGACAATAAGAGTTTGCATGCAACCTACTTGATGTATTGGAGAAAATTAATAGAGATGTCAAGGTAGATTGTATAAATTGTTTGATGGTGAATTTTATATTTTTTGTGTTTGGAAAATCAATAAAATTTAAATTAAAAAAAATAAATAAATTGAGATTCATTTTGTTACACTGGGAAGGTAAAATGTAGTGTATATAAAAGTATTATGCTTGAAATAAAACTACAGCTTATTCAGTGAATAGACTAAACTTGTTTTTTAAAATGTTAAGTTTTATTACAGATTGATTTATAAGGACCGTAAATGTAAGAGCATTTCAGCTATACATGAAAATAGGTAACTCTCATAATAATTGAGAAGCTTCCTGCCAATATTTAGACATGTGCACTGCCAGAAAATTAATTTGTTTTCATTACATTATTTTTTTTTTTCATTTTTCGGGTCATTCAGTATGATCGAAATTCTGTTATTTCGAATTCATTTGTAACTTCAGAAAAATTTGAAATCCGAAAATTTGGAAATTTGAAAAATGGGAAATTAGTAAATTCAAAAATCTGAAAATTCAAAAGTCTGGAAATTCGAAAATTCGAAAATCCGAAAATTCGAAAATCCGAAAATTTGTAAGAATGAAAATCCGAAAATAAGTACGAAAATGTGAAAATTCAAAAGTCCAAAAAATAACTAACTAACTAATAATAACTAACTATTAAACTATAGGCATTGAAATTTCCTTTCAAATTTGGCTGTTAGTGAACGTAACAAATACGAAGGAATCCAAAGTTACGAATTATCCAAAATAACGAATGCCGCATGTAAACGAATGGAATGCAACAAATCAATAATAATAATAATACAAAATTCTTATTATTATTATTTATTTTTATTATTTCGTTATGTTCCATTAGTTTAGATGTGGCATTGGTTATTTTGGATAATTCGTAACTTCGGATAAATTTGTATTCATTAAGAAATTCCAATACCTATTATTTACTAGTTAGTAATAGTTATTATTAGTTACTTTGTTAGTTATTATTTTCCCATTTTCAGGTTTTCAAATTTTAATAGTTATTTTTGGATTTTCAAATTTCCAGATTTTCAAATTTTGAATTTTTGAATTTTCGAAAAAATTTGTTAAACCGATTTTCGTTAATTCGAATATTTCCAAATTAACGAATTTGTCAAATTTCATCAAGAAACGAATTCGGAATGAAACGAATTGCACATGTCTACCAATATTCATTTTCAGTTATTGACAATGGTGATCCAGAAACATATTTTGCTCTTGCAAGAGCTTGATGAATGTTCTCCTGATTTTCAGGTGTCATTTTATCTATAAATTAAGTGATTGTGTATTTTTGGGAGGCCGTGGTTTGTAACAATTCCTTACTTGGGGATGCTGCTGGTGAAGAAACACTTTGAGATGATCCAGAAGCAGCAGAATGAGTGTTTCTGGAATGAGAGCTCTGGAGGGAAGAGCTGCATGCACTTTCATTCTGGTCCTCATCATTTATTTCCATAAAGTATTTTTAATGTCTTTAGGGCACCTCTGGCATGCCAGGATGTGTTTTGTCATTTTTTGCAGCATTTGAAAAAATAATATTTCTTCTCACAATATTTGCAAATAGCAGCTTTGCTCTCAGCAGAAATTGCACTGTGGAAATGTTTCCAAACTCTTGATGTTGGTCTCACCATTTTACTGAGAGGGTGAATAGATAAACCAATTTACTGAGCATACTACAGTATAGGGAAACATTATGCTGTGATGGTGGGGAATATTAATAGGAAGCATTTATAGGTTAAATAAGGTAAATTAATTTGTCGACAAATGTACCCTATTACCTGTCAATTAAGGCCTCAGAGGACAGAAACTAGCATCTACTGTATCCCAACAATCACCCAACTGTAGGAGGTACACGAATGAGCCCACAAGCAAACTAAATTGGGGCCTTTCCCCTGCAGTGCCCCCTAGTGACAGAAATACATATTTCACTTGTTTGAGAACTACATTTAGAAGTACAGTGTTACTTGAACTGTATTCCAGTATTTACTTCAGCTGAGAAAACTTGCAATAATTTAAGATTTAACATAAAGTCTCAGAAATCTTTCATTAAGGTCTTCATGTTATATAGTTTGAATACCATGTCATAGATGTATTAATTATTGTAAAAGAACATATTCCATACTTCTTTCTTTTTTTCTATTTTTTTCTGGAAAAAAAAACAAAAAACGGCTTTGAAAAAAAAACGGGAAGAAAAATGTTTTTTCACCCTTTTTTTCCCAGACCTTCCCTTCTGTAGTCCAAACACAGCAGCACAACAAAGCCCAGCTTGCAGTTAACCTCTCTGTCATGTATATCAAAATAAAACAGGTATAGCATTCAGCAGGCCTCCAATCACTGTCCACTATCTCTATACCTCCTACTTCCTTATCATTCCTCTTACTTAAACTTAAACTAATTAAACCCTGTGGTGGCTCTAAATGAGCCCATCACATGACAAACAAAGAAAGGAGGTATATACCTAGCAGATATTAAAAAAAGAATTCAAGGGATAGTATATTTTTATAGTTTTAGTTACCAAAGGTTCATATATCATACCTGTGGGATCCCACTGGAAGCTGGAAATCACTGTAGCAGGTGCCCCTACTACAGTGATCTCCACCAGCTTCCAGGTCACATGTCACATGGTTGCCTTGCAGCTTTATGAAATGTCAGGGAGCTACTTTGACATGTTGGGTGCACAGACGTATGCATGATATTGCCTATGGAATGGTATTCAGGTGTACGTAGATGCACAAATGGTGGGAGCATGTCCACAATGCTAATTGGTGCCAGACGGCCTATATAAAGCATGATCAGACTGTTCTCTTGGGCTCTGCTTGCATTCTGTATGCTATCTGTTGCTGACCTAGCTTGTTATTGACCTGACCTTGTATTCTGTTTTTGCTTCTGCTCACCCTTTCCTAAATTCGGCTTCTCCTGACCATGTTCCTGTCTGATGCTTCGGAACCTCACTGCCTGCTTGTTGCTGATCCTGATTACACTTCTGTCTCCTGTTTGGCTGTACGTTACCTCCAAATTCCTGCTGTGGCTATCCTTCACCCCAGCTCCAATTATTACAGTGTATTCCTGCCTCAAGCCTGCTGGGAGCTCTGGCAAGCCACACATCCAGAACCTGCAATCCCAGCAGAGTGCTTCTTTACCTTCGACTGGTCTACCCTGCATCTCCTCTATTCCTGACCTGATGCTCTGCCTGATCCACCGAGGCTACATCTCCAGCCGCAATTTCTAAAAGCTACACCTGCTGGCGCTTGTGTTCCTCCTGTCCTTTTTCCACCATTTGTTCCACCTCCAGTGGGGCCTGGGCTGAAGATACAAGAGCTCGGCACAGGCCCCATTCAGAAAATGCTTTGCATCAGCTCCATCACAGATGAACGGTGTTCTCTCTCTTGGTATTGGCAATCTCAGAAGGGTCTGTTCTTCTAGATCCTGGCACAGTTCTGTACCCAAACAAATGGTACTGTGCAATCTTGCTGCACATGTGCTGTCCTCTGGCACACTGCACCCACTTGACCAGTGGCTTGTAGCTCCACCCTTCTTCTCCACTTTTCTAGTGCCAGTTTCTCCCATCAGACACTGGATTCCTTCTGCTATTCAAATTAACCCTCTGCTTGCCAGTCGAAAATGTGCATGCACTGCTAATTGTCCTCCCCTGTAAAAATATCATCTCTCGATAGGAAAACTGAAAATAAAAATGTACACTGCAGCAACTCTTCTTGTTCTCCCAAACAAACAGCATTAAAGTGCTCCTGGCCCCTCCCACCTGCCGAGTGCCTCCAGAGCAAACAGCTTGCTATGGGGGTACCTGAGCTGAGCCACTGCTCTGTGTGTCCAGTCCAGCCCCTTCTCTCTCCTCATTGGCTCACTGACTTTGATCGACAGCAGCGGGAGCCAATGGCACCCACTGCTGTGTCACAGCCAATCAGGAGAGAGAGTCCTGGACAGCTGGGCTCTCGTGCAACATCACCGGATAGGGATGGGACTCAGGTAAGTATTAGGGGGGCTGCTGCACACTGAAGGTCTTTTATCGTAATGCATACAATGCATTAAGATAAAATACCTTCTGCCTTAGAATCACCAGAAGTCCAGCTTCCTTCAGGTCCTCAGTCATAACACTAAAAAAAACATAAAAGTAGTACTAAATTCACCTAGAGTGCTATAAACTTAATAGCCTCAAATAATAAACCATATATAAATTAAAGTGCAAAGTGAAATAAACCAATCATAAATTAACCACTTGACCACTGGGCACATAAACCCCCTTCCTAACCGGACCACTTTTCAGCTTTCAGTGCTCGCACATTTTGAATGACAATTACTCAGTCATACTACACTGTACCAATACAATTTTTTTGTCCTTTTTTAAATACAAATAGAGCTTTCTTTTGGTGATATTTAATCACCTCTGGGTTTTTTATTTTTTGCGCTATAAATGAAAAAAGCAAAAATTTTGTTTAAAAAAATAATTTTTCTTCGTTTCTGTTATGAATTTTTGCAAATTAATAATTTTTCTTCATAAATTTTGGCCAAAATGTATACTGTACATATCTTTAGTAGAGTTGAGCGAACCTCTGGAAGTTCGGGTTCTGCTGGTCCGTCCGAACTACGGGACAAAGTCCGGGTCCGGGTCCGGACGGAACCCGAACGATCGCACGGACAACGAACCCCATTGAAATCAATGGGGACCCGAACTTTTATGCACAAAAATGGCTGTAACAAAGTCCTGGAAAGCCCTAGAGGGCTGCAAAAGGAAGTAAAATGGGGGTAAGGGTAGGGCAAGTGCCCTACAAAAAAATGGGGACAGGGAAATAACTGTAAATATTTTTAAAAAAATAAAAACATAAAAAAAGCAAAAATGGAGGTGAATGTGGATCATCTTCAAACTGTGTCTGAAAAGTATTAATTAATGGTAGAAGCCATATAACTGTTCTAAAATCATCTTCAAACTAGGGCAAGTGCCCTACAAATAAATGGGGATAGGGAAAATAAATTAAA
>BLSH010495022.1:158294-180285 GCA_018402905.1 Glandirana rugosa | reverse complement strand
GACACTATTTTTATTTTTACTATTTTTTTTTTTTTCTACTTTCCCTGTCACATTTTTATTTTATTTTTTCGTTTTACTTATTAATTTTTTTTATTTTTTACGTGGGGACGCGGGGCACGTATGCGCGTTTCTACCTACGTTCGCAGTCAGAGCACAGCATACATTTGTTGTTAAAGTGGTACGTACACTCCATAGTTGCGCTTGCAGTCTAGCTCCGGTCATTAAGATCGTCATCTGGAGGAGACGTCTAGACTTCACCATTGGACATTTCCGAAAAATTGGTGAGTGTTGCATGACTGAGTAATTGTCATTCAAAGTGTGAGAGCACTGAAAGCTGAAAATTGGTCTGGTTGTTAAGGGGGTTTAAGTGCCCAGTTGTCAAGTGGTTAAAAAGCCTTTACAGGTTACCACTTCAGATCTGCAGAGGAGGTCTACTGCTAGAATTACTGGCCTCGATCTGACGTTCGCGTTGATACCTCACATGCATGGTGAAATTGTTGTTTACATACGACACGAGACTGACGCTTGCATCCATCTTTGCGCGTATGCACGGGGCGCAGGGGTGCATTTTTTATTTTTTTTAATTATTCATTTTGCTTTTTTATTTTATTTTTACACTGTCCCTTTCATCTTTTTTTTTTTTTATCATTTTTATTTTTATCACAGGGATTTTAAATATCCCATATGATAAAAATAGGTATTGTCGCATATTTTTTTTTTTAAATTTGTGGTCTTTTAAACTCTAAATCTTTCCCCAGCCCATAAAGCATTTGACCACACCAGAATTGGTGTGATAAAATGCTTCCCCAATTTCCCAATGGCGCTGTTTATATCTGGCGAAACCGAAGTCACAAAATGCTCGTAGCCTCTAGTTTCTTAGGCCATGGAGATGATTGGAGCCATTCTAGTCTTCAATCAGCTCTATGGTCATCTGGCGGAACTACCAGCTGCATCCTCACGTTCCCCGGTGGGACAGGATAGCCTGAGAAGTCCAGCAACACACTAGTATGTCGCTGGTCCTTGTTGGGTATGTATTGTAATGTTCTTTTTTTCATGAAAAAAAAGAATCAATCGGTGGGTATGCCCACCATTAGAAAACCTCCCTTCATCCTCCCACTTCTAATGGTGGGCATAGCCACTTTTTAAAAAAATATACCCCATGCAATCCGTCCCAATTTCCACCCACTGCCCCTATGCTCCGGTATATTTGCTCTTTTTTTAACTGTGGTGGTGAAATCACCGCCAACAGCGCTGGAGTCGCTGCTTTATGAATGGTGGGAGTAAACGCTTTTGCTGTCACCATTAATAAATCAGTGCTGCAGCTGAATGGCGTACCTGAAAAGGAATAAACAATTAATAAAACACAGTTACATAAAAACATTACATACCTGCTAAAAAGAAAAAAATATAAAACACATTAACAATATAACATTACAGGTAAGCATTAACATAAAAAAGGACATACCTGCAAAGAAAACATGATAAAAACAGTAACAAATAGGTATGCATACAAAATATTAACAATAGAGAGAGGACAGAGAGAGATTAGAGAGAAAATGAGAGAGAGAGAGAGGAAAAAGAAATGTACAACTGTTTTTGTGTTTTTTATTTTATATTTTTTTTGTTTTTTTAATTTTTTAAATTTTTTTGTTGTTTTAAATTTTTTTTTATTTTTGGGGGGTTTTTTGGTACGCCTTTTTTTTTTTTTTTGTAGCTAAAAATCGGTTCCAGGTTTGGGTCTCTCAAAATGCACTGGCATATTTGGAGACCCTATGTCAGTGTGCCTATCGCTGTGTCTGCTGCACCCTACGCTAATAATTCACTAATGTGTGATAGCGTTCAAAACAGTCATTGATGCAGAGACCAGGCTGGTCAGGACAGGTGGAACAATAACTGCGGGTGTCACACCTGTATCCGCGTCGTCTGCAGACACCACATCTCTTTTGGGGTGTTCTGTGGCCTCGGGTACCAAGGAGGATACGTGGAAAGTGCCTCCCATGCAGCCAGCTAACTGCATTCACATTGTGAACAGGGGGTGCAGTACCATCTGGATACAGAAGGTCTGTGACGATCTCTCCCATGAATTTGAGGAAGGATCTTGTCAGTCCTGACGCTCTGTATATGACATGAGCGTTCAACAAAGCCAATTGAAAAAGTATAGAGACACTTTTTTGTAGCAGCGTCTCGCTTTAAGGGCAATTAGGTATGGCGCCAGTAACTGATCATTGAGGTCCACCCTTCCCATATTTAGGTTATATTCATGGACACATAGGGGTTTCTCCACAAGACCAGTCCCCGTAGAAAGTTGCACTGTCGTATCTGCATGAAGGGAGGTCAGAACGAAAACGTTCCGATTGTCCCTCTACTTCATCGCGAGCAAGTTATTACACTTAGCGCAGGCTCTCTCCCCCGACTAAGACAGGATTCTACAAGCCATTGTGGGAAGCCCCGGCGATTAGGTCGCACGGTGCCACATGCGCCTGATGATCAAATAAGTCACTAAACAATGGCACGCTTGTGTAATAATTGTCCACGTACAAGTGGTACTCCTTTCCGAATAAGGGTGACACCAAGCTCCACACAATCTTGCCAGCACTCCTTATGTAGTCCAGGCATCCTTCCGCCTCTACGTGACAATCTTTGCCCTCATAAACCATGAAACTATGTGTATAGCCTGTGGCCCTGTCACAGAGCTTATACAATTTGACCCCGTATCTGGCACGCTTGCTGGGGATGTACTGCTTGAAAGCAAGACGGCCAGAAAATTTAACCAGGGACTCGTCCACGCACACAACTTGGTTGGGAATAAAAAGTGCGGTGAACTTCTGTTGAAGTGGTTTATGGGGGGGCCGAATTTTTTAGAGCCGGTCAAATTCAGGGTCACCCCATAGATGACTGAGTTCATTGTCACTGAAGTGCATGAACCGTGAATTGGGTGCGTGGACCAATATGACCGCAATTCCATTTTTTTAGTTATGCCCATGAGGAAGGAAAGGCCCAGAAAGGTCTTAAATTCTGGAACCGTGATTGGTTTCCAGTCTCTGGCAAGTATCAAATGGGGATTAATGGCGATGAATTGACCAGCATATAAATTGCTTTGGTCCACAATAGATCTATAGAGATCTTCCGTGAAATACAGCGAATAAACATCAATGGCCGTAAAATCAGCTGTATTCACCGTGATTCTGGGTTGGGCAGTGAATAGGGGAAGTACGGGCACTGCATCAGTGGGGGGTTGCCAATCAGGGTTTGCAAGAGCGTCAGGAAGGGCACTATGGGTTCTGCAGGCCTGTGTTCGTCTTCTTCGTGGCTGTGGGGCATTACTCGTGCTAGCCACACCAGCTTGTACTGCACTTATGGGACTCGCCACGTCACCACATGATACTGCAGTGCTGGTTCGTCTATGTCCAGAGGGTACTAGGCCGCCGGTGCTTGCCAGGTCACCAGAACAGGTAGCAGCACTAGTACTGGCTCTCCGCTTCATACGAGAGGCCTGCAGTTCACACACATCAGTGACAGCAGAACGGGGTCTGGTACGCCTGGCACTAGCAGGGACCACAACTCCGTCGTCAGAGCTATCTAACAGGGTGCCGCTGCTGTCTACAGGTTCATATGCTGAGCCTGATTCTGACAGTGAGGCTTCCCCATCGCTCTCATCTGTCATACTCAGCATATTGTAGGCCTCTTCGCTAGAGTACGTGCGGCCAGACATTTTGAACTTTCTAAATTTGAAACGTACACTAGCGTGACTCACAGGCAAAAAAGCGCACCTGGTTGTCAGAGCCTGCTTCAAACGCTACCAAATTCACTGTCAGAATTTGCAGGGATAAGGCGTGATCTCTGCGAAGGCTGCAGATATGTGTAAAGTGTTTCTATTGATCCTGCACTTGGGTGGCCTGGGCTGGGCGGAGGGGCTAAATGCAGGTGCTAGCAGTTATCTGGGCTGATCCCGCTAACACTGCGTATTTTAGAACACTAGACTAGTGGGGACGCTAATATATATCTGATCAGATCGCAGATATTGATTTGATCAGATATTACAATAATATCTAACACCTATCTAATGTGCGTGCGTGTCAGAGTACCTCGCTAACTGGCCCTGCCTGGCATTTACGCTGACCCTAAAGCACACTAAAACCTAACTGAGGTCACCGCTGCGTGATCGGGGGTTAAAACCTATAAAAGGTAAATAAAATAATATACGGCGGGTAATCTGATTGAAAAAAAAAAACTATCTAGCTAGCTAGCGTCACCAGTGACACTTATACGGTGATCACAGGTGACAGGGGGCAAACAAGGGGTTAAAAACTTTATGGGGGGGCAAGGGGGTATTTTCACCTAACTAGGCCTAATACTATCTACCCTAACACTGATTTAGTGTCACAAGGGTCACAAGTACAGTGATTGGTAAAAATCTGATCGCTGCACTATATGATACTGTGACAGGGGGTGACAGGGAGTGAAAGGGTTAATTGGGGGGTGATCAGGGGGCGATCAAGGGGTTAAATGTGCCTATGTGACCTGGTGTCAGTGTGGTGTTGTGCAACTCACGTTTCTAGATGCTCCTTCTTCCTCGCTGAAACCGAAAAGGGCTTCAGGGAGGAAGTGGAGCTTACTTCCTCTGCCTCTGCTTAGATTTCAGAGGCAGAGGAGCCTTATCATTGGCAGGACCGATCGAAAGGGCCAGGCCAAAAATCATTGGTCTGGCCCTGTAGATTGATCGGCCCTGTGTCGAATGGTGCTATAGCACCCGCGCCTGGAGCGCACGTGCCCATGGCTCGTGATCGCGGCCGCCGTCACATGACGGCGGTTTGCAATATCGAACCACCTTGCGGTTGGTGGTCTGCAAGTGGTTAAGGCCTCATTCACACTGCTGCTCCTAAACTCACGTTTAGGAGCTTTTGGCCTTTTTTTTTTTTTTTGCCAAAACCCCTAAACTCAACTCAATAAAAGCCCATGGGGTTGATTTACTAAAACTGGAGCATACATAATCTGGTGCAGCTGTGTATGGTACCCAATCAGCTTGTAACGTCAGCTTGTTCAATTAAGCTTTTACAAAAATACTCAAAGCTAATTGGTTTTTATGCACAGCTTCAAAAGATTTTGCACACTCTTCAGTTTTAGTAAATCAACCCCTTTTTGTCCATGCACACATAGGCTTTTACCAGAGTTTAGGAGCAACAGAGCTCCTCTCCTGAACACAGAAGAATTGCGTTCAGTTGAGGAGCTTTTGGGCATAAAAAACGCCAAATGCACCTAAACACACCGAAGAGCTAGGCGTGTTTATTACTTCAGCATTTATTAATTTCAATGCCCAGAATAAAAATTATACAATTCTGGGCAATTAAATAAATAAACTCCCAAACACCAAATGCTGCTAAACTTGCCTAAACTGATTTTAAAAAATGCAGTTTAGGTGAGTTTTTAACGCTGATTTTCTACTGCCAGGAGAAACATCTTTTATAACAAACCAGTGTGCATGAAGCCTTAAGACCCGTACACACGGTGCGACGGTCGTATGAAAACGGTCGTACGACCG
Source organism: Glandirana rugosa (assembly GCA_018402905.1). Classification (NCBI taxonomy): domain Eukaryota; kingdom Metazoa; phylum Chordata; class Amphibia; order Anura; family Ranidae; genus Glandirana; species Glandirana rugosa. The sequence goes on along the minus strand of BLSH010495022.1, from coordinate 174,746 downwards.
CTTGTTGTGTGATCATCCGACCGTTAGTACGTGCGATTAGAACAGCCGACGTGCGACGGTCGTACAACAGAGGTTGGATGAGCAGACTAGAAAACTTTGGTTGTACAACAAGGCGTCGTACAACTGTTGTACCGTGTGTACAGAGAAGTTGGTCAAACAAGTTGTATGTGCAAAACACGCATGCTCAGAAGTCAGGAACGCCCGGAAGTGTCCGTTTGTGTATTAGTTACGTTCCTAATTCACAAATCACATTCACCTGAACTTCCTCTTTATACACTCGTAACACGTCATCACGTTCGGCTTGGTCGTATGATCGCTTAGTACATGTCAGTACGCAAGATACAACAGCCAACATACGATTTGGGCCGTTTGGTCGTACAACCATCACACCGCGTGTACGAGGCTTTAGAGCATGTCTACTTAGAATGCTTTGCTGAACATGTAAAGATATAACATGATATGTGTGCTGTGCTTCTTCATTTTGATTGTTACTTTGCTAACTTATTTTAACCAGTTCAGGACCGCGCTATAGCCGAAAGACGGCTACAGCGCGGCTCTGAAATGCCCGCAGGACGTCCATGGACGTCCTGCCTCGTGCGCGCTCCCCGCGCGCACTCGCAGCCTGCGGCGGTGCGCTCTCGTGGCCGCCACATGCTGCGTAGGCATGCCCGCGGGTCGGGTGGACTCGATGTCCGCCCGAGACCCGCTGATCACCTGTAGCAGCCTCAGAACGGGGAACCGCCGATGTAAACACGGCAGTTCTCCGTTCTGTGAATGGGACATAACAGATCTACTGATCCCTGTCACTGGGATCAGTTAGATCTGTTATGTCCCGACCAGCCCCGCCCCCCCACAGTTAGAACACACCCAGGGAACATTGTTAACCCCTTCACTGCCCCCTGCAGGTTAACCCCTTCACTGCCAATGACATTTATACAGTAATCAGTGGACATTTAAATTTCTGATCGCTGTATAAATGTCATTGGTCTCAAAAATGTGTCAAAAATGTCCGACATGTCCGCTGCAATATCGCAGTACCGATAAAAAACGCAGATCACCGCCATTACTAGTAAAAAAAAAAAAAAAATAGTAAAAACGCCATAAATCAATTCCCATAGTTTGTAGACGCGATAACTTTTGCGCAAACCAATCAAAATACGCCGATTGCAATTTTTTTTTACCAAAAATATGTATTAGAAGATATATCGGCCAAAACTGATGAATAATTTTCTTTTTTATATTTTTTTTGGATATTTAATATAGCAAAAAAGTATAAAATATTGTTCTTTTTTCAAAATAATCGCTCTTTTGTTTATTTATAGCGCAAAAAATAAAAACCGCAGAGGTGATCAAATACCACCAAAAGAAAGCTCTATTTGTGGGAAAAAAATGATAAAAATTTTGTTTGGGTACAACGTTGCACGACCGTGCAATTGTCATTCAAAATGTGACAGCGCTGAAAGCCGAAAATTGGTCTGGGCAGGAGGGGGGCTTAAGTGCCCAGTAAGGAAGTGGTTAAAGTAATGTGACAGTTATAATTAATGATATCAGCAATAATCTTACACAGCCGAGGCTATTTATAAATGTACAAATATGTAATTTTGCCATTATTTTTGCAGTTTTTTTCACATTTACATGTTTACATCTATTTTCTACAGAACGATCTGATACTGGACTAGGTAGAGTCCACTGCTTTGAGGGACAGATTATTGTTCTAAAATCATCTCCTAGTTCTCTAGGGTCAGGTTTCTGCTGTTGCTGTAAGGGACAGATTATTGTTCTAAAATCATCGCCTACTGCTATAGGGTCAGGTTCCTGCTGTTGCTGTAAGGGACAGATTATTGTTCTAAAATCATCGCCTCAATATGTTGGTGGCTACCCCAATTAGAAAAAAAAAACCAAACAAACAACAAAAAGTGTTGGCTACCTCCTCCTCCTCCTCCTCCACCGCCACTTCCACCTACACTGCCATGGTCACGGCCTAGTCAACCTCTAGGCTCCTATTCCACATCCACCCCCCCTTCCCATTTTTATTTTTTTATTTGATTTTAAGTAATTTTCCCTATCCCCATTTTTTTGAATGGCACTTATCCTACTCTAACACCCATTTTACTTCCTTTTGCAGCCCTCTAGCACTTTCCAGGACTTTTTTACAGCCATTTTTGTGCCGAAAAGTTCGGGTCCCCATTGACTTCAATGGAGTTCGGGGTCCAGGGTCAAGTTCGGGTCAAGTTCGGTACCGAACACAAACTTTTTCGCGAAGTTCGGCCGAACCCACCGAACTCGAACATCCAGGTGTCTGCTCAGCGCTAAGTTTAGACTCTTTTTGGGTTTTTAAACATTAAAGCAATGTACATAACAATCCTCAAATTTCTGCTCTTCCCGTAGTTCACTTGTATATCAAAGATGTGAACAACTGACTTTACCATTTTGTATGTGATTTTGTTGGCTTCATCTAAAAGTACTTTAAATAGCTGTAATAAGACGCAGATGTTAGAGACACAGTTGTGTGTAATCAAGGCCTGTGCAAGGATTTTTGCCTACACAGGCGAAGGTGCATTTTGTCGCCCCCCCCCCCCCCATTATACCAAATCCCCCTCTTCCCCCACAGAAAGCAAAAAAAAAAAAAATAAGGTGACAGGGGTTATAACTCTCCTTTTTGTCGTTAATTCTACTTTAAAGCCCCAAAAGTGTTCTGATCGATGTGTACTATGATACTGTATTGTACATATTGCAATATACAAGGTTTACCTTTAGCCTAGGTTCACACTAGTGTGATGCGGGAATCAGCGCGATTCCTGAGCTGGTTCCCGCATCGCATTCTTCCCGCAGGCAGTGCACACTGCCTTCTGCAAACTGCTGCGAGTGTCATTACAAAGGTAATGACACCCCCAGATTGGTTTGCAGATCACAGTGTGAACTCGCACAGGAGTCGAATCGCATGGGTGAGAGCACCCATGCAATGCGATTCCGCTGCGGGAAATAAAACGTCCCGGTACCAAATGTATGGTTGAACTCGCACTGCTCAGAGATCGCATTTGATCGGCACCTGCGGTGTGGGTGTGAATCACATGCGATGTCTGAGATCGTATGAGTGTGAATCAAGGTGGTGGTAGTAAAGTCCGCTTTGTGATTTTTACCTACAGGTAAGCCTATAATAAGGTTTACCTGTGGGTACTGTGAATATCTTCTAAACTCGTGGTGTTTAGGAGATATTCACCCTGCATGCAGCCAGTGACATCACTGGTGCATGCGCTCTCAAGGTCTGGAATACTGCACCGGACCTTCAGAGTGTTGTGCCGGAACCGAGGGCGCATATGTGCAAGTGTTGTCATCGCAGCTTAGCCACTCATACAGTCAAAGCACAGGAACCTGAAATAGAAATCGGGAAGGATGGAAGCCCTATCACGCTGCTGGAGGGTTTAGTTCTAAGGTAAGTATTTTGCATCCTAGCACATTATGCTGGTGTCTTGCAGGTGTTTTTTTTTTTTTTAACTGCCATGGTTAACTAACGCTTTAAGGCCCCTTTCCCACAGATGTTCCGATTGAGTCTGCCTGTCTGTTTTTCAGGCTGACCCGATTGGACCATCCATTCTCTATGGAGAGGCGGGTGTAAATGGATTTACACTTGCCTGCATCCAATCTGATCTGTTAAAAACAGATGGATGGGATCCATTCCCCTTCCATTGAGCGGATCGGATGAAAGTCAGATATAAACGGACAGGAGGTCCGTTTACATCCTACCACCCATAGAGGAGAGCGGGCTCTGTCCATGTCTGCTCTGCATAGCAGAGCGAACATGGGCCTGCTAAAAATAGGTGTATTTAAGTCGGAGTCTGCCCATGTGAAAGGGGCCTAATAGTACATCTCATTATATATTACATCTAGTAGATGGACTATTGATGTGCAGGAAGCAGCAGGGGCTCTGTATCCTATAAAATCTATCAAGTCAAAAAACATCTCCTGGAGCAGGGACAGCACAGAGCACCTGTAAGGGGATGCTGGATATGCCATATTCCATGCACCATTCTCCAATACACAGTCGCAGTGACTCACTCCGGGTCTCTCCCTCCATACAGCCCGTAATAAAGATGGGAGGGAGAGGCAGTCCAGCTGGTGATATCAGACAGTGCACAGTCCCAGTGTCAGGAGATCAGTCCTGCAGATCAGCAGCCTCTAAAAACAAAACAAAAGTAACCCTCGTGTTAGGATGTGGAGCGTCCCCTCCCCCCGAGCACTACCAGGCATTACTGGACTACAGTGACTGTGTAGTACGGGGGGTTCTTGTCATCCCATAGGGGTGAGACTACACATGCAATGTAGATGGCATAGGAGTCACTATGGTGATCAATTCTGCCTGGATCTGTGTCAAAGGACTGATTCCAATTAGGTATGATCAGTCAGTGTGGGCGCAGAAAGTGACTGGGAAATGATTTTACCACCCCTCCTCTGCTGGCGCCCTCAAGTGGACGCCTGAGCTGCCTTGTGCTTGCGCCGGCCCTGTGTGTAATAGTTTAAAAAGATATTGGGTTGATGGTACCAGCCACATTTGAAAGCCTTAAGAAACAATTAGAAATGCTATGCAAACCTGCCAGGGGTGATAGCAATGTCTTGAAAAAGAATGCTTGCTGTTTTTTTAAATTGTGTATCAGTTCCTTTCTTTTATGGAAGCAAGAAGTATGTCAACAGCATGCCAGGATCTCCTGCAGATCTTGGTGTTTTGGTGATATACTTCTCACTTTGAATATTCTCGGTTCTAATCCGTGGCCACTGCAGCACCCTACATCTACAGCCATTTTCAGGAACATGTGCATTGGAAATATTGTATTTGACTTTTTCTTTTTATAAGCAAATGAGAGGAGTACTGACTCAGGACACTTCCATAAAGAGGCTACAGTCCCGTAATTCCTTCATGCATATCTAGCTGTAGACTTTATATGTGGCTAGACATTTGTTGGCAACTTATGGAACATTGGCACTTGAAATGTTAATTATTTTCTTCTTCTATTTCTACTTACATCAAATAGAGCAGCACACCTGAATACATGTTGCTGTTTGACACTTTGTGATAATTTACAACTTCTGTTTAGCTTTGTGGGTTCAATTCACAAATTTTTAAAGTGTATGTAAGGTCATTTTTTTTGTAGGTTAGAGTAGGGCGCAATTAGGATTGTTATTTCTTGGAAATAAATATATCAGAAAGGTGCTAAAGACCACTGGAATTGGACTATGTTTTGGATTTTTTACACTTGGTGAGACCAGACCATATTTTAAACTTCCAATATACCCTGAGACAATTCCCCTGTCTGTTGCTGCTTCATATCCACTTGCTGATGGCGTAATGACTATAAGCGGCGACAGTGTGGCTCTGTCCCGCGAAACGCCGCTTATAGTCGTCACTCAAGGGCACGACGGCTAGGGGGTGAGGGCACGGCTCGTGCCCGCTGCATGCCCCCTGAGCGGGGCCGCGGTCGGTCGGACTCTGTGTCTGCCGGAGACCCGCGATGGCCTGTGACAGAGCCAGAATGGGGAACCACCGATGTAAACACGGCAGGTCCCCGTTCTGACAGGTGGCATGTCAGAGATCTACTGATCCCTGTACTCGTGATCAGTTAGATCTTTGGTGCTCCTGGCAGCCCAGCCCCCATACAGTTAGAACAGATACAGAGAACACAGTTAACCCCTTCACTGCCCCTTGCAGGTTAACCCCATTCCCTGCCAATGACATTTATACAGTAATTAGAGAATATTTACATTTCTGGTTGCTGTATAAATGTCATTGGTCCCACATGTCTGACATGTCCATCCCAATATCGCAGTCCTGATAAAAATTGCAGTTCGCCGCCATTACTAGTAAAAAAAAAATTGTAAAAACGCCAGAAATTAATTCTCAGGGTTTGTAAACTCTGCAACTTTTGCGCAAACCAATCAATAAACACTGATATGTTTTTTTTTTCCAAAAATATGAGGAAGAATATAAATTGCCCAAAACCGATGAATACATTTGTTTTTTTATATTTTATTTTGGATGTGTATTATAGCAAAAAGTAAGAAATATTGTTTTTTTTTTTAAATTGTCACTCTTTTTTTGTTTATAGCGGTGATCAGAAATGACACAGAGGTGATCAAATACCACCAAAAGAAAGCTCTATTTGTAGGAAAAAAAAGGATGCAAATATTGTTTGGGTACAGCGTCCCACGACTGCACAATTGTCATTTAAAGCGACGCAGTGCCTAATCGCAAAAAGTGCTCTGGTCCTAAGGTGGGAAATACTTCTGGGGCTGAAGTGAATATGCAATTACCTTCAATTTCATATGCAATTACCTCCAATAATACTGTTGCAGCACATTACATCTTTTCTTGGAGAGATCATATCACTTAAAACTCTGTGTTTTTTCTGTATATATATACACTTACCCGCTAACTGCTTCGGCAATATTGCCATAGTACTTTACAGATGCATATCTAGAACATGTTGCAATATGTATTATGTATAATGTATTGTCAAATCCACTGTATATCACCGTTTTTTTATATGCATAAAATAGGAATCCCAATGCACAGTCTATCTATTGATAGACTGTGCATTGGGATTCCTATTTTATGGATATAAAAAAACGGTGATATACAGTGGATTTGACAATACATATTAACACATTCTTTGACTCTGAGGGTTCAGCTATTAACAAAATTGTGAAGTTACCTAGCTCTGAAACAATACCTTAGACTCTAATTATTAGCAAAGTAGTGGTCCCAAAACCCTGGTTCACACTTATGCAAATTTTATACAGATTAGATGCGATCCGAAAAGCATAAATTTGCACGTCATGTAAAAAAGCATTATTTCCAATGAAGGCTGTTCACATATATGCAGTGCAAATTTGATCAGGTTAAAAAAAGGGTCCTGTGCCTACACAGCTTTATATCAGCTGTGTGGGACTGACTTTATTGAATTGATTTAATGGTTTCTGGTGAATAAATCTACATCAGATTGTGCTTTGATGCATCAAAGGATTAATAGCTTATCTTTCTTGAACATATTTGAAGCACAAGATTTAAAAATTGTTTTTGAACTGACTCATCCAATTATATATCAATGTGTAACCAATGTCATATGTATATATTATTGTATGTAAGGGGTGGCGCTAAACTCCAACAAAATTGATATAAATAGTGATATAAACACCTTAAATCAGACAAATAAATAAATAAATGAATAAATAATGTATGTGTACACTGTGTGTGATCAAAGATACAATAAAATTACATAATAAATGCCATTAAAAAGAGTCCAAGGTGAAGAAGAAAATTGGTTAGTGATGTTCAAAATAATTCCTCTTGAGGGTAAACCAAGGGATAAAAGTGTACGTGAGGAAAAATATCCAAAACACAGTCAATATAAGTAATTCAGTCAGGGTGGAAGTGATAAACAGCAGCTTGTACGAAACTCCAACCCCTTCCAGAGTGGAGGCTTACCAGAGAGAAGATGTAAAAACGCCTCTATATGGACCAATTGCAGTGTCCCCGATATCCGGCTCCTATCCGATCGCGTCACACACTCCGGGATTCCTCGCAGTCAAGGAATCCCGGAGTGTGTGAACATCACCAACCAATTTTGTTCTTCACCTTGGACTCTTTTTAATGGCATTTATTATGTAATTTTATTGTATCTTTGATCACACACAGTGTACACATACATTATTTATTCATTTATTTGTCTGATTTAAGGTGCTTATATCACTATTTATATCAATTTTGTTGGAGTTTAGCGCCACCCCTTACATACAATTTCTCATGTACGATTAGTTTGGGCGTCGTGAGTGGTAGCTCACTCTTCCATGATGTTCAAACTATTTTGAACATCACCAACCAATTTTCTTCTTCACCTTGGACTCTTTTTAATGGCATTTATTATGTAATTTTATTGTATCTTTGATCACACACAGTGTACACATACATTATTTATTCATTCATTTGTCTGATTTAAGGTGTTTATATCACTTGTTATATCAATTTTGTTGGAGTTTAGCACCACCCCTTACATACAATTTCTCATTTACGATTAGTTTGGTCGTCGTGAGTGGTAGCTCACTCTTCACTAGCAGTATATCTCACAGCCTGGCGCAGTAATATTGCCTTTATATATGTATATATTAAGAGATAATATTAAGGGGGTGTGTGCTGACGTCATCGGTGACGGCCATGTTCCTGACGAGCTCAGGGAGCCCTAGATAGAATCCTCCACCATCCCGACTCCACAGGCATTGGTGAGTGCCCCAAACCCCGGGGCCCTGATCAGCAAAGCAGGAGCATCAAGTGGAAATGACTATTGTGTGGGCCTGATCAGACCTTCCCCACACCAGAGCCACCGCCATCTTGCGGCCTACTCCTGCAGCCTATACTAGTTGGAGCGCACGGGCACCCGGGTGCTTCCTAACCGCTTCTTGCCCCTCTACTATGCAGCCCCTGACATTTCCAAGGCTCCGCCCCCGGGCCGCTACTCCCGCCATGGGTCCGCGGCCCGGCAGCCTCCTCAAATCGAGGTCCTGGCCTACTTGCGCCTAGTGCAGCTGATCACCCGCTCCCCTGCACTACCCTGCCCTAGATCTGCATCAAGCTCCAGGGTTTGGACTGCTGAACTGATGGGATCTCCTTCCCCTCTAGAGGCTGTACTGGTGTGGGACTTCCTCTTAAAAAGAAACCTTAAGCTATTTCCATTGAAGGCCCACAGCCGTCAGCCAGCTTGGCCCACCTGTTTCACTGCACCTTCCTATCACATCAAAAGTCTTCCGGGGTCCTTTAGGGAGGGTGCTTCAGTCCCTCATCGCTCTGCAGTAGGGCCAAAGCTGTAAGGTTGAGTAGGTCTCCTTCTGCCCACACTATCTCACCCTGCGATTACTCCCCAGCCTCGTCACTCGGCTCCGAGCTAATGGAGGACCCATGATCTCCAGCGGGCTCTGAATTATCCTCCCTAATGAGCCGCATTAAGAAGGAGATGGCTATAATGTTTCATGCCCAGAGAAATCCATAAAAAGGGAAATCTACACCATTAGGGCCAATATGTCACACCTGCTGACGTGAATAGAGGACACTGAGATACGCCAGGAGATGCAGGAGGAAGCCATTAAAGAGTTGAAATCTACTGTTACACAACTTCCACTTGCAAATCGAGCAACCCTCTACAAATTAGAAGATTTGGAGAATCTAAATTGCAGAGACAATCTGCGTATTAGGGGGTTGTCTGAAGCTACTAAAGATGGCGATTTAGAGCCAACGATTCGAGGAATCCTGAATACTATTCTGAGTAGACCTGTAACTGATGAGTTGAGATTCGACATAGTCCACCGCGCCCTTCGCCCGTGCTACCTCCCAGCTGATCAACCCAGAGATGTCATTTGCCGCCTACACTATTTTGAAGACAAGAATAACATCATACTCAAACTCAGGGGGACCCCTAATATTGATTTTGATGTAGCTACTATCACAATCTTTCTGGACCTATCTAAAGTGACTTTAGAACGCCGCCATTCCCTTAAACCTCTCCTGGAACAATTACAGGTTCTCATCCACCCCAAAGGGTTGCTCACCCCCCTCCCTTCCTCAACAACTTCTGCTTTAGAACTTTGCTCAGGCACTGACTGCCGTAACCCCTTCTATGGTTTATAAGGTTTATACACATTATCATACCGTTTAGTTTATGTTCATGGTTTCCTAACTAATTGCCAGAGGTAATTATAAGCACCAGTAAGATACCCGCACTTTGCTTAGAAGCCGAGTATAGACAGAGCCCGAGTCTTACTGTTGCTCCATGCACCCGAGACTACTAACCATTGCCCCCTTCCTTTTGGGGTTCATGAGGATGGGCTGCACTAATGTTCTCATGACAACACTGCGAACGCGGAGGCGGAGACAGCTAATTCTTACTATCCCCTGAGGGACCATTGCAATTTATTGCATGAATATCTAATTGTCCCATTGTGTGATTCAAATGACGTATACCATTGTCTATGTTATACAATGTCTTCTTTCTCTTATTTTCTTCCTATACTCTTTTTCTCCTCACTTCTTCTTCTCTCCCCCTACATGTGCTGGCACAGATGGCCAAACAAGCTGAAGAGTGTTATTCTACTGACCAGATGGCTGATGTGAAGGTTCTATCCCATAATGTAAGAGGATTTAATCATGCTACAAAGAGACACCAGGTAATGCACAAACTAAAATTTGCCTCTTGCTCCATCATCTTCTTACAGTAGACCCACTTGACACATACATCACCTGACAAATTGTATTCCCCCCAATTCCCAATGTGATACTATGGCCTTTCTGATAACAATAAGGCCAAGGGAGTAGCCATTGGGTTCAGTAAGAATGTACCTTTCAAGCTTGCAGAAATGTTAGCCGATGATCATGGTCGCTACCTTTTTCTACAAGGACATATAGGCACAACCCAATGCATCCGTGCGAATATTTACTGTCCCAATGCTAACCAACCCACTTTTATGTTCCACATTCTAACAAAATTAGGAGACTTTGCAAAAGGGATCACTATCCTTGCGGGTGACATTAATATGCCATTAGACCCCATCCTTGATACCTCTCACGGTCGCTCCTCACTTATATCTAAACAACTGTCCTTCATTAAAAAGAGACTCCATGAATCTCAGCTGATGGATGCCTGGTGTTTGTTGCACTCCAAGGATAAAGATTATTCCCACTTTTCCAAAACACACCAATCATACTCCAGAATTGACAATATTTTTATCAACCACTTCCACCTCCCCTTACTAAAATCTGACTCTATAGGCATTGCATCAATCTCAGATAACAGTTTTGCTTCCCTCTTTACCGCCCCACACGAACAATTGGAAGCTCAATGATACACTTTTCTCTAACTCAGTCGATACCTCTCTTTTAGCAGCCTCAATGCAACAATATTTTAAGGACAATGTCTGTACAAACACTCCTTCTTCAATAATATGGGAGGCCCATAAGGCTAGAATGAGAGGCAAATTAATAGAGCTTGGCGCAAGGAGAAAGAGGGAACACGAAATTTGCCTCAAGAAGCTCCTGAAACAGGTAGCCAACCTTGAGAACAAGCATAAACTATCCCTGCATAAAGATTTCTTAGACTTAACTACAAAAAAATAAATAAGGCTGGGTAGCCCAAAAAGTATATGAAGGGGGAAATAAACTGGGTAGGCAATTAGCACGGTCTCTTCAATCAAAAAAATCAACTGCCTTCATATCCAAGGTCATGCACCCATCTGGTGGAATGGTACATACCTCGTCCCAGATCGCCACTGCCTTTAGGGAATTCTATACTAAATTATATGACGTAAAGGGGGAACTTGATTCTATCCCATCGGTAGAGAAGCGTAAACATACACTTACCTACCTTAAAGACGCACATCTGCCCAAACGTATTCACAAATCACTTAAGCAGCTAGAGGCGGATTTTAAACTAGAAGAATTCCAGGCAGCATTAAAAGCGATGCCGCTAGGTAAAGCCCCAGGCCCTGACGGATACACTGTGTTATACTGTAAGACATTTAGTGATATCCTTCTCCCCCATTTAACAGTATACACTTACTCTGTATCCAAACCCTCAGACATGCGCCCAGCATCATTATCCACCCATATTACAATAATCCCCAAACCAAATAAGGACCCCACCTGCTGTGGCAACTATCGTCCCATTTCCTTAATAAACATAGACATTAAGCTTTATGCCAAAGTAATTGGTTCTAGACTGATTCCCCTCCTTTCAACATGGGTCACAGCAAACCAATCAGGCTTTATCCTTAATAGATAAGCCAAGGACAACTCACTTCAATCTATCTGCTTGATTCATTATGTTTGCAAATGTTCCCAGCCCATTGTCCTGCTGTCTACAGATGATGAGAAGGCATTCGATAGGGTGGACTGGGAATACCTTCGACTGACCCTACGACATCTCCATCTAGGCCCTAAAATGCTCACCAAAATCTTCACCTTATATTCCCGCCCCTCCGCTCAAATTAGAATTAACGGTATCCTAAGTGAACCCTTTTCATTAGGAAATGATACCAGACAGGGCTGCTCCCTCTCTCCACTCCTATTCGCTTTATCTCTTCAACCGTTCCTAGCCACAATTAGAAGTAATCCCAGTATCCACGGTGTCAAAATAGGCAACAAAACCCACATTTACGCTGCATACGTAGACAACATCTTATTCTACATTCAACAACCTCGCATAACCTTACCTAACCTAATGGCAGAATTCAAGTCCTTCCAGACATTATCAAATTTTAAAATTAACCTATCAAAGTCAGAAATCCTAAATATTAACATCCCCAGCTGAGAAGCAGACCAGATCAAACCTTCCTTTCCGTTTAGATGGCAACCTGCCTCCCTAAAATACCTAGGAATCCAACTCACTCCCAATCCTCAAAATATATTCCAGCATTATTATATACCACTACTGAACAATATTAAATCCAATCTTCATGCCTGGGCCTCGCTATCCCACTCCTGGCTGGGGAAAATAAACATCATAAAAATGAACGTATTACCACACATCCTTTACATCTTTCAAATTCTACCCTTAAATGTCCCTGTAAGTTTTTTCACTACTCTCTAGACCATGATCTCCCATTTCATCTGGAAGGGCAGACATCCCAGAGTGTCTAAATCAACACTATATCGTTCAAAGACAGCTGGGGGCCTTGCCCTCCCTGATTTAAAAATATACTTCCACGCTATAGCACTCTCCAGAACAGCAGATTGGAAATACTCAGAGAAATCAAAACTATGGGTTCTAGTGGAACGACCTCTTAGTGACTCAGACCTTTCTATTGTACCCTGGATCCCCCGCTCCTACAGAGCCCTTGCTCCCTTAATGTCCCCACTCATGAAATTTACCCTGGACATTTGGGATTCACTTCATAAGAAACAATCCTGGACTTACAAATCTCCTCTTTTGCCTCTCCTAAACCATGACTATTTCCCTACAGGCTCTATGGACGCAGGCTTTAAACTATGGACCCCAGAGGGTTCTCATCAGCTCCATCACCTTGTACATGCTGACAACCTCAAACCACTTTCATCCATTTTTGGATCGAAGTCACCCACATTTATGGATAAATGGAGACATAAGCAAGTACATCAAGTTCTTCTTTCCCTGCTTCGACCAATATGAGATATCCAAGATTTAAATCCGGTTGAAGCAATGTTCAACGTCAAAAGACCCTCCTACACATTCTGTATCACAGTGCTACAAAGCCCTACCCTCCTTACAATACTCTTCATACCCGATTTATCTGACAAAATGGGAAACAGAACTAATTTTGCAACTTACGGATAAACAAAGAGAAAAAATTCTTATGTTATCGCACTCTTCATCCATAGCCTCTAAAACGGCTGAAGCAAATTACAAAATTCTCACAAGATGGTACTACACCCCAGCCAGAATGCACCGCATATCCTCTTCTAATTTGCCACTGTGCTGGAGGAACTGTGGCCAAATCGCCACAAATACACATACACGGCGGCATTGCCCCCTCATACATACCTTCTGGTTAACTATCATTGACCTCATCAAAGAAATCACTGGTGTCTCTCTTCCTCCAGACCCATGAACAATCTTTTTTCATAATTCACGAGAATCAGTCGGATAATATAAACGTTCTATACTTCCGCATCTCTTAAACTCGGCGAAAGCCCTTATCCCCACACTATGGGGTCAACCAACATTCCCCACTGTGACAATATGGCTACAAAAAATAGACGAAATATGACTACTAGAGGATTTTACCCATACATCAAGAGGAAACAGTAGTCGACACGCTAAAACTTGAGCCGTGTGGCTAGAATACAAATCCACCTCAAAGTATAAAGCAGCAATGTACCCTTCAAACACTTTGAACTCAAAGGTGGTGAATGCACCTCCTGCAAGAACTCCTAATAATCCATAGATAGGTTTTGTCATACTAAATGTACAGCTTTTACTAAATATTGACTGCCTACTAGTGCCAGTGCATGTATTCTGTCCTACCTCCTCCCCCACTCTCTCCTTCTCTTTTCATTTCCCCCTCCCTCTTTCTTTTACCCCTAAGTCCTCACCTATCATACTGTTTGGTTATACATCCTTAGACATTCTCATTGTCTTGTAGTTATAATTAAGTTGGATAACTAGATTGCCGATCAAACCTGGGTCATACTCTACCCTCTTCCCAAGAACCAATGTAGTCGAATGTAGAGTCTAGGACCCTAAAGTCGGCTTGCTAGTTTGTTCGATGGTTACTTTTCGTATGAGCAGAGCTACTATGATTATCTATATTACTGTCCTTATAACTGTTTGTACATTATGATATGCGACGACACTACCTTATTTCATTTCCTTTTTTTTTACTTTGAAATCAACAGATATTAAACAAAAAAAGAGATAATATTATATAATATTATTATTATACAGAATTTATATAGTGCCAACAGTTTGTTTACAACATGAGGGCAGACAGTACAGTTACAACACAATTCAATAAAGGAGGAATCAGAGGGCCCTGCTCGTTAGAGCTTACATTCTAGGAGGGAGGGTCAAGTGATACAAAAGGGTAATAACTGTGGGGAATGAGCTGATGAAGAATATATACTTTATATACTGTATATACACATCTTTGTGCTATTTGGTACAGTTTGGTGTTTATTGGTGGGGCCTTTCTGATTGCATGGTGTTTTATAGTGCTTATTTAGATATTTGAATAAAATAAGTTGTTTTAGTACTCTAATCTGGTGAAAGTCTTTAAGTACCTTTCTGATATATTTCTAGTACGGGTTAGTCGTTTCTAACATCCCCCATTTATCGGAAACTTGTATTAAATTAAAATGGATTCTATTTCTGTGATTGAGTTTAGCTATCAATGGATCTTGTCAAATCTCCATGAGAAATCACCATACCACACAAATTAGATTTCAGAAGGTATGACACTTGAATAAAGCTTGTGTCCATTGACTTTTTGCTCATTTCAGATGGGCTTTGCATTCCTAAGTTATTATTATTATACAGGATTTATATAGCGCCAACAGCTTGCACAGCGCTTTACAATATAAAGAGAGACATTACAGCAACAGTATAATTCAAAACAACAGCATTAGAGGGGACCTGCTCCTGCAAGCTTACAATCTAAGAGGGGGGGGGGGGGGGCAAACAAAGGGTAGGGACTGATGAGGGGAGTAGAAGATTCCGTTGTTAGCTGGAGGCAGGATAGGCCTCCCTGAAGAGATGATTTTTCAGGGATTGCCTAAAAGTGGACAGAGTAGGAGATAGGCGGACATATTGGGGTAGAGAGTTCCAGAGGATGGAAGAGGCTCTGGAGAAGTCCTGGAGACAAGCTCCTGAGATGAGGAGACAAGGGAGCTAGAGAGCAGAAGGTCTTGGTAGGAGCGAAGAGGACGGTTTAAGTAAGTTTTTGGGTATGCAAAACTCGCAGAACAAAGGTAGGTCAGAAGGAGGTAAACTGCAGATCAACTGCACCTGTCAATAAATTCTGAATCATCCCAAAAGTGTCTCAAACAATCTGATGTCAAACTGATGTCATCGCCACAAGTGCAAAGCTTGTTGACACAGGCCCTAAATGTAACATTCAGCTTTTTCGTTTCAAAACTTTTTATTAAGGTTTTTCAAGTTAACAGAAGTGGTGTTGAGCGAACCCGGACTGTAACGTTCGGGTCCGTACCGAACTTTCGGGTGTCCGGGACCCGGACCCGAACACGGACATTTCAAAAAACGTTTGGGTTCGGGTCCGGGGTTCTGGAATTTTACTCCACTTGTTGAGAAGCTGCAGGGCAGCCAATCAACAAGCGTTTCACTGGTTTGCCCTTAGAAGCCATCACAGCCATGCCTACTAATGGCTTTATAAGCTGAAGTCACTTGATGCTGCAGTCACATGCTCTCGGGTTAGCTGTAGGGTGAGGAACCTGACGGGGTCAGGGAGAGATTAGAGACATTTTAACAACATCTGATCCTGCATCCTGAGATAGATTACTACTGCTGTGCTGTTGCTCTGAGGACAGATAGCAGAAATTTGAGATTTCACATACCGCGTCATACACTTTAGAGTTTAATGAGGTTGTTAGACTAGTAACACATGCGAGCATTGCTAGCAACGCAATCCGTCTCAAATTAGACGTTAGACGTTGAGATTCGTCGTCATAAACTTTAGAGTTTAAGGAGGTTGTTAGACTAGCAACTCGTACTAGCATCGCTAGTAACAAAATACGTCTCAAACTAGACGTTGAGTTTCGTCGCCATAAACTTTAGAGTTTAATGAGGTTGTTAGACTAGCAACACGTGCTAACATCGCTAGCAACAAAATACGTCTCAAACTAGACGTTGAGTTTCGTCGCCATACACTTTAGAGTTTAAAGACGATAGACAGGAGTCTCGTTGTCGTGTCGTCATCATTAGATAGAGT
>BLSH010495022.1:107502-129716 GCA_018402905.1 Glandirana rugosa | reverse complement strand
CAACCCCAGGCCTGTCTTGGGCTTGAAACAGGGCCTGGGGCTTGGGGTAACTTTAGTTACCCCTGTGCCTGAAAATCCGTGTTTGTACGGACATTTTATCAGGACCTTCCAGGATCTCCAGACGTTTTCCTTCCTTTACCCCCATTCCCACCCTGTTCACTGGATGTTTCTTTACCCCTGTCCCTTTATTTAAAGTTATTTCCCTGTCCCCATTTCTTTGTAGGTCACTTGTCCCACCCTTACCCCCATTTCCTTCCTTTTGCAGACCTCTAGGACCTTCCAGGACTATTTTACAGGCATGTTTGTGCCTAAAAGTCCGTGTCCCCATTGATTTCAATGGGGTTCGGGGTCCGGGACAAAGTTCGGGTTCTGTCCGGACCCCAACCCGGACTTTGTCCCGAAGTTCGGCTGAACCAGCAGAACCCGGACTTCTAGAAGTTCGCTCATCTCTAATAAAAACTCTCCCCTTAATATAGTAGGCTTTGTAAGAAATAAATCAAAATTATTTGCATACGAAATGCAAGGTTTTTTTTAGGGCAACTTGGTTTTATCATCAAACACATGGGCAAAGGTATGCCGCTCAGGTGAAATAGTAATCAACTCACCTCCCAGGTGAACGTCCAGACCGCAAGCTGTGCAAGAATCCAATCCACAAGGAGTTTGACAGCACTCAATATAAGTGAAGATTATGACTAAGCGAACGGAGGTTAGTGAAATGTGTTAATCCTACTGCCTGTCGTGCCATGTCTTTGCATGTTTCTGTTCATTGATTTTATGGATGCCATTTTGTAATTTTCAACAAAGTCCCCATTTATGCTTCACTTCCATTGAGTGCTGTCAAACTCCCTGTGGATTGAACTTGTTTTTATGTCTACATTCTACTAGGTCTTTACCTAAACCTTAATTTGTCACACAAGCATTAGAAGTGATGTGGATATAAGCCATTAAGAAATAAACATCTTGCATTTCTTTTAAAAAAAGTTTTTTAAGCACATGAGTTGTAAAGGCAGAAGGTTTTTCATCTTAATTCATTCTATGCATTAAGATAAAAAAAACTTTTGTGTGTAGCAGCCCCCCCAGCACCCCCTAATTACTTACCTGAGTCCCATCTCTCTCCAGAGATGTCCACGAATGTCTAAGCCGTTTGGGACACTGGCTGAGACACAGCAGCGGCGTCATTGGCTCCCACTAACCTCTTTTTAGAAATTGACCACTCTGAGCTGAAGAAACTCCTCTTTGGATCAGTCCTTTTCATACTGATTTCTAATTGGAAGGTGAAGCTATAAGAAAAATTCATGTTGGCAACCCTTTGGAAGCAGATGCGCTTTCAAGCTTGTTTATACTTGTGGTTGGGGGGGCAGGCACATGCAGTTGGTCCACATTTTTACTGCCCCCCTTAAGCTGTAAAGGAAGCAGACAGGGGTGTACACATGCTACGTCTGAAGCAAGGCAGCAAAACTTTTCCCGCCTGTCGCTTTCAGCATATAGTATTGCTAACCTAACATGACCCATTCAAGTAAATGGAGCTGTGCCACAACCACGGGCATCGCATTGGCACAGTGGTATGCTAATTACAGGGTTAAACAGGTGGTAAGCAGTCTTCCCGTTGATCACTTTTCATCGGCGCCACAGTCTGCCACGTGTGTAAACACAGCCTTAAAAAACCCCAAAAACTTTTTTTAAAATGTATTTTTTATTAAAGTGGTTATAAATCTTTGAAATGAAAAAAGCATATCCTTCTATAGCATGTACTTGTCAATTCAAAGCACTGAGTGTCGTGTCTCTCTGCAGTCCGGTTCATATGCTACCTGCATGAGTCATTTCTGACAGGCTGTACCAACCCCAAGGGATCAAAAGTTCCAGCAAACAACTTATGATTGACAGCCTCAGCTGTGCATGTTTCCCAATGAGACTGTGTAGAGGGGGTTGTGTCCCTTCCTTCCACTCAGGTCTCACATTACACTCAGATTTCCTCTCTGAACTGTGCTGTGTGTGACATCAGATCCTTACATTTTCAAACCCCTAGTGATAACAGTAAAGTAAAGTAAAAACATGTGAAAAAGGTTTCAAAATTCCAGTTTAGTAAAATAAATTATAAAACACCCCTCAAAAATGTTTAAAATATCAATTGCATAATATGTATTCGGTATTGCCACGCACACCGGGGTGAAGGAATAATTCTAGGGTCATTATGTATCATGAACTCTAAATTGATGAGCTATAAAGGCTTTTAAAGTGTTGCCTACAGACAATTATGGTATTGCAATTTGACACACAATTTTGAGGCGTGACATATTTGGTATCTATTTTCCTGACACTATCTTATGTTATATATTATACAAAAAAATATAGACATAATAGTGTGTTTCTATGGGCTGAAATAATTTTTAGTGTATTTTTTTATGGATATACTGGTTTCAGTAGCTCAAATATCATACACCAAAAAAATTTAAACAGGTGTGTGAAAAATGTAAAAAATAGCTCTGACATAAGCACTCTAGTATTGTTTAATTCTTAACTGAATGGCATTTAATTTGCTAAAGCAGTGATTATAAATAACTAACTTTTTTTGTTTTATGTTTTTTTAATGTACACTGTTCAAAAACTGACTGCAACCTGACTTCATTGTATTTGTTGTGATCTTTTACAATGGAAATGTGAAGCACACCGTGGCAAGTAATTATAGATATTGCAGCTACTTCACCTATCAGAAATAAATAATCAAAAAGTGAAATATAGAAATATAGTGAATATATAAGTGAATATCCGAAATTTATTTCACAGCAGCGCATTAATTGCAACTATAAAATAAGTGCAGGCAAAATATGTGTAAAAAATATAAGTGCAATGAAAATAAATATAAATCCTTCATTCAGTAGACAGAGAACAATTTCATTCCAAAACTGCTTGTCAGAAGAATCAAAATTTAGAAATAAAGTCCACTATCCATATTATGGTGAATAAGCATATAGAAAGCTGAATGCAATATATCATCAACCTCCACCAATGTGAATCCAGGCTCAAATCACCCTAATGGACTGAGGCTCACCAGAAATCAGATGTAAATCAGCATATCCAGTATCATAAGGCGGGCACAAAATTCATTGACACCTCCTGGTATATCGACTGCTCTTCCCGAAGTAAGTCCAATCAGATAATTCACTCGTGGATTGGAGGTCACTGATCTCCGAAGCGAGGCACTCCTCTTTCAGTAATAAGAGTCCAAGGTCAACCATAGGGATGGACAGGTGCAAATGAATCAGTTCCTTGCAAAAGTTGAGGAAACACAAGATGAAATCCACTCTGCTCAACCTCCCAATGGAGCCGTCCTAATGTCTGCCTAAGGGGAGCCCAATCCTGAATTCAGTGGGAAGTAGAACCAGGGCTGGTGCAATGATATTTGACACCCTAGGCGAAACCTCATTTTGCTGCCCCCATTGGCTCCACCCCTGACTCCACCCCTTTGCCATGCCCATGTGACAGGAGGCAGTGCTATACAGGAAGCCTTGGCTCTGCTTCCCCTAGAAGCAGATACAATACCAGTCGGACAAAGCAGCTGCCTGAGACTGAGTTAGTTACATGCTGCAGCCTGCCGAGCATGCAGACGCGGAGGAAACCAGCGGCCGTGCACCCCCAGGCATCAGTGTCCCCTAGATTGCCTAGTTTGCCTAGTGGTAGCACCGGCCCTGAGTAGAACTTCAATGGATCCTGGCAAGCCCCTATAAATGCTGCTTATGAATGAAGCCACCTTTGCTGGATGGATGGAGGTGGGTGGGAAGGTGATCTCACTCTGGGAAGATATACTGGGATCTATCTGATCCCCTCTCCAGCTACAGAACTGCACCAAGCCATGCCTGCTCAAAGCTCAGCAGACTGTCTGTGTGTCTGAAGCTCCGGATCTGGGGATTTGAAATAAACTGCACCTTTGCTTCACAGTGCATGCAGCTGCAGAGGACAGTAGGGGTTTGTTTTAAAGGCTAAATTCACCTTTAACCACTTATGGACCGCCAACGTACATATACTGCGGCAGGACCTAGTACGTGATCTGACAGTTCTGATTCTGGGTACGTGATCAAGCACAGCGGGAGCCCAGTCTCAATGTCTGCCAGCACCCTCCGCTTAGACAGTACACAAGCAGAACGGCAATTTGCCTCTGTGAACAAGGCAGATTACCATTCTGTCAGTAGGGAAGGTATTGATCCTGTGTTCCTGCAACATGGATTAATGTCTTCCCTTAGTCAAAGCATCACCCACACTGTGAGAAAGCACAGGCTAAGCATACAGTTAACCCTTTGATTGCCCCTGATGTTAACCCTTTCCCAGCCAGCATCATTAATACAGTGGCAGTGCATATTTTTTAGCACTGATCACTGTATTAGTGTCACTGGTCCCCAAAAAAAATGTCAAAAGTGTCATATCACAGTGCTATATCACAGTCCCGCTATAAAGCTGCTGATCACCACCATTACTAGTAAAAAAAAAAAAAAAATATCTCATAGTTTGTAGACAATCAATATACACGTTGTGGATTTTATTTTACCAAAAATATGTAGCAGACTACATATTGGCCTACACTGATGAAGAAATTTGATTTTTTACATTTTTTAATTAATGTGTTTTATAGCAGAAAGTAAAAAATATTGTTTTTTTTTCAAAATTGTCGGTCTTATAGTTTATAGTGCAAATAATAAAAACCACCAAGGTGATCAAATACCCCCAAAAAAAGCTCTATTTGTGGGGAAAATAAATAAAATGCATTTTATTTGGGTACTGTGTCGCATGACCGCACAATTGTCAGTTAAAGTAGCGCAGTACCATTTTGCAAAAAATGGCCTGGTCATGGAAGATAAATCTTCTGGAGGTCAAGTGGTTAAGGTGGAGTTCCATCCAAAAGAGGTGACCTCCTGACATGCCACAATTGGAATGTAATTTTTTTTTGGGGGGGGGCAGCGGGGACCCTGTTTTCACAGGGTCCCAGCTACTCTTCCTCTCCTGGCTCCGTGGCACGGGAAGGAAGTTCACCTTTCCCAGCTCCCTCTCGGCGATCTTCTGGGGCATGCACAGTGCGCACACTTTGGATGCCGGCGCCGCACGGAGGAGGGGGAGAAGAGCGAGGCGTCACTGGAACCTGGGACAGGTGAGTGTCTGATTCTTAAAAGTCAGTAGCTACACTTTTTGTAGCTGTTGACTTTTAATAGGGTGGAACTTTAAGTAAAAAAATACATGCACATAGTTTTGCAGGTAAAAAAATGTGCATCTATTTTTTTTTTACATAGGGGCCTGCAAAGAATTGCACCCATAATCCGTGAATCATGGGTGCAATGTCAATCTCCTGCACAATCTCCCTCCAGCTTTCTGCCCAAAAAATCCATACAGGCTTTCAGTTAGAAAGCTGGAGGAGATGTGAATAGACTACGAGGGTGTCCATTGAGAACTGTCTGTCACGATGGAAGATGGTACTTGTTATTTATTCATTCACAGATCCCTGTGAATGAATGGTGTGGCTGTGCAGGTGGAGCTCCGTAACAGCCGTGCCAATTATAAATATATTAAACAAAAGTGTGGCGATATACTAAAGAACTTGAAAGTAGAAATCAGGTAAAGTGCTATTGCAAAAATGACCTCAAAGTGCCACTTAAAATAAAATAAAAACAAACTGTTGAGAATTCATCTGTACCATGTCATATGTACAGTCACCAAACATTCAGGGGAAAAGTTGTAGTGGATGAAAGTTTAATCATAATTTATCTTGTATACAGTCCATTAAAGGTGCAAATGTGTAGAAAATATGAAAAAAATGAAAAAAGTATAAACAAAATACAAAAAGTCCCAATCCATAAATATCATTCAAACCAGATGGGTATATAAAAATTTCAATAAGTTCATCAGCATCATTAGCTGGTGATTGGAAATTCAGTGAAGTGAAGGTAGACGGGGATAGGTAGTGTGCCACACAAGGTGCAATCCGTTAATGTCTAGATAAAAGGCTTACCGGAAATTAAGTATATTCGAGCCTGAATATATCTACCAGAGACCTCTTCGTATGATGGGGGATCGTCACACAGCCTGGTATCCTTGGGGAGTCCCACAGCATCACACAACCTGGTATCTTCTGAGAGTCCCACAGCGTCGCCAAGGGGTCCTCATAAGCACATCATAACAGAGTACACTCTGGTGCCCATGCATAGCATAAAAAGAAAAAGAAAAAGGCTTCACATGGCATAAAACCTCACTATGAAGGGCTTTATTAAAACCTTGCCAAAAGGGTTAAAATAATTAATGTTACAGCTGGCATAAAAACTGAAGGATCCACAAAAAGATGGCACAGCAATCTGGGGTCGCTGGTGACGCTGTGGGACTCTCAGAGGACACCAGGCCGTGTGATGCTGTGGGACTCCCCAAGGGTACCAGGCTGTGTGACAATCCCCCATCATACGAAGAGGTCTCTGGTACATATATTCAGGCTCGAATATACTTAATTTCCGGTAATCCTTTAATCTAGATGTTAACGGACTGCACTTTGTGTGGCACACTGCCTATCCCCGTCCACCTTCACTTCACTGAATCACCAATCACCTTCTAATGATGCTGATGAACTTTTTGCAATTCATATAAACCCATCTGGTTTGAATGATATTCATGGATTGGGACTTTTTTGTATTTTCTGCACATTTGCACCTTTAATGGACTGTATACGAGGTAAATAATGATGAACTTTCATTCACCACAACTTTTCCCCTGAATGTTTGGTGACTGTACATGTGACATGGTATAGATGAATTCTGAACAGTTTGTTTTTATTTTATTTTAAAT
This sequence comes from Glandirana rugosa, assembly GCA_018402905.1. Taxonomy (NCBI): domain Eukaryota; kingdom Metazoa; phylum Chordata; class Amphibia; order Anura; family Ranidae; genus Glandirana; species Glandirana rugosa. The sequence continues at coordinate 122,903 of BLSH010495022.1, read as the reverse complement.
GGCACTTTGAGGTCATTTTTGCTCTAGCACTTTACCTGGTTTCTACTTTCAAGTTCTTTAGTGTAGCGTCACACTTTTGTTTAATATAAGTTATTAGCAACAGGTTTGGTCGTTGTGCGGCAGCTTATTCTTCATCTTTCTACTTAGCGTGGTATTCGCCTTAAAATTAGTACCAATTATAAATATGACAGTGGCTGCGGAGGGGCAGATTCAGGTGAGTTGCTTATGGATGTAACATGTACAATGTTCTAAAAGATGAACCTATCCTTTAAAGCTTATTGCTTCTTTAGAATATATAAAAACTTTATTGTCCATAGCCTGGCCACAGGTTCACTTTAATTTTTGGGTTTTAAGAGTCACATATGAATTCCCAGCCATTCCTACCTTGTCAGTACAGATTCTACATCATACACCTGCTGTTGACATATGTTAATGCAAGAGGGCTTATCACATTTTCCATCACATTTTCCAGATAACAGTCCTTTGCTGCTGGAATAGACCCCCGCAGTGGCAGATGTGTAGTGTTATGTGGCACTTCACTTATATTTTTATGGCAACTAGAGCATTGTTTAGGCAAAGGATTTAAACTTTTCTACATGGGAGCTGACATGTTTATAAATTACTGACTAGATTAGCAAGTATAATATTATCACTGGATCTTATATGGAAACTTTTTTTTATTTGGTCACTGTTGCCAATCTTTGGTTATTCTTGGAAATTGGTTAGTGTGCCAAACTTCATCTGGAATGAATATGAGTTAACAGGTATTAAATAAAATGGCTAAAGAGGCATGTAGGAACATGCAGTCCTTCATGGTAAAATGAAAAAGCTCAGTCTAATCCCTATAAACCAAGTATTTACCAAAAAATGATCTCAACAAAGCTTTCTGATTTCAAGGACATAAACCTTTATGTGATATAACAGAGTGGTAGAGCCAAAAGTCAAAGATCATTTTTCAGATTTGAAGAATTTTGCATAGATACATTAATGATGCATGAAAGGAAGTAAAACAGTTTGCATAAATACATTTTTTTATCATAATTGTAAAAAGGTCTATAATTATTATTTGACCCTTACTGGTTTATTTTTCAACTGATTTTTTCATATGGAATGTTTTGTAATAAACAAAGATCACCTCAGTTAACAGAAAATATTTTTTGTAACTTTTATACTTTACTGAGCATCAATAATCCCAAAACTCAACTCAGTTAATCACTTAACCACTATATGTTACATAGTACATAGTTGCATAGTAGTTAAGGCTGCAAAAAGACAACAGTCCATCCATTTCAACCTGTGTAGGTGTACGCTTGTCAGTACCCATATCCCTGTATGTTGTACTTATTGAGATATACATCCAAGAGTTTTTTTAAACATATCCACACTCCCCGCAGTCACCACTAGTTGTGGAAGAGAGTTCCACATCCTTATTGCCCTGACAGTGAAGAACCCCTTAGGAATTCTAAGATTAAACTGCTACTCTTCTACTTTCAATGTGTGTCCCCTTGTCCTCTTACATTCCCTGAGACTGAACAGTTTATCTTTTATGCTTGGATCCCCATTGAGATATTTATAGATTGCAATCATGTCCCCTCTCAAGCGTCGCTTCTCCAGAGAGAATAAGTTTAGCGCTTGCAATCGTTTGTGATTCCAGACTTCCGCCTGCAGGGGGTGTGCGTGTAGCCGGTGGGCTGCTTCTGCTGTGATGATTCACGGCAGAAGTCAATCTGTTAGTGTTGAGATCTCCATGTTCTCTGGCACCCACCGATTGCCGGTAAACTACACAGAATGGGTATCTGCCTATGTAAACAAGGCAGATCCCGCTTCTGACAGGGGGGAAGGGATTGATTCTGTATTCCTGCAAAGCAGGGGTTATAATCCATGTCTTCCCTTAGTAAAGGCAGCACACACAGTACACACAAACACTGGCTAGGCACACATTTAACCCTTTGATTGCCCTAGATGTTTAGCCCCTCCCAGCCAGTGTTATTAGTACAGTGACAGTGCATATGTTTAGCACTGACCACTGTTTTAGTGTCACTGGTACACACAAAGTGTCAAAAGTGTCCAATTGTCCACCGCAATATCGCAGTCAGGCTATAAGTCCCTTATCACTGCCATTACTAGTATAAAAAATAAATAAATAAAAATTACATAAATATATCCCATAGTGTGTAGATGCCATAGCAGTTGTATAAACCAATCAATATACACTTATTGGGAGTTTTCTTTACCAAAAACATGCATCAGAATACATATTGGCCTACATTTATGAAGGAATTGAATTTTACATTTTTTTTTTTATTGGGTATGTTTTATAACAGAAAGTAAAAAATATTGCTTCTTTTTTTCAAAATTCTCTGTCTTTTTTTGTTTACAGCGCAAAAAAAATAAAAAATTTAGTGATAATCAAGTACCACCAAAAAAGCTTTATTTGTACAAAAAAAAATGGCATACGTTTTATTTGGGTAGTGTCGCAAGACTGCACAATTTTTAGTTAAAGTGACGCAGTGCCGAATCACAAATAAAAAATGGCCTGGTCATGAAGGGGGGTAAATCTTCAGGAGGTCAGGTGGTTAAATGGATAATTAGAATTACGGCTTTAAACAAAACCAGCTTTAAATACATCAGTTCTTGTCTATATAAACCAAATTTATTTCGACTCTCTTCGTCATCACAAAGAAAGCAACAAGCGCACAATGCCATGGTTAAATTTAATTTTTAAACATATAAAAATAAATGCTGATATCTGTATAGTCTGCAATGGGCTATAAAGCCATTTCTAAGGTTTGTGTGGCTCCACTGAATCACAATGAGAGCCAACTTCTTGAGCCGGAAAACACTTGATTTTTCCCAGGGATGGCCAACCTGCCAAATTCCTCCAAAGGCCCAGCATAATATCATCTAGAAATCACAAATAGTCCTAGAAATGCATCCAAAGAACTGCAGACTTCTCGTGTTTAAATTAAGTGCAGTGATCTTGACTCTACATTTAAAAAAGGCATTAGAAAAAATGTGTTTCACTAAAGTGCAGTACTATGGTAACTAAGAATATAAGGCACAACTCCAACCATGTTCTACTTTATTATGGATAAAGTAGGGAAGAGTTTGAGCCTCTGTCATATTTGTATTGCCATTAAGGTTACCACATCATCCTTTTAATCCAGGACACATATGAATTACACAGGTTCTGTGGCTGATTAAGGTTGTAATTAAACTCACTTGGTGCCTCGTCTGCATTAAATCAGCCTCAGAACAACCTGTTAATTCATATGTGTCCTGGATTAAAGGGATGATGTGGCAACCCTAATTGCCATTTGTATCCCTGTTGTGAAGTTTTTTTCTCTGCTTCCTGCCAGGGGAGGAAGTGAAGGGAAATCACTCCAACAGGGACATAGATTTTTTTTAAAAATGGCAGACTGAAGAAGGGTGAATATTTCTGATAATGGTTTTATTGCCGTCTGTGCCTTTCTGTTCCGATGACAACCTCATTCCCACCATTCTTGAAGGAGCATCACAGGGACAGGAAATGAGGGTAACTATCTGCAATGGGATCACAGGCAAAAATGAAAACGCGAGAGCCATTTTAACAAAATGTCAATCTTAAAGAGTATCTAAAAAGAAACGACTGATGTTTGATAGAAAACAGTTTAACCCTTTCATTGCCAGTCATTTTTTCACCCATGTTTAAAGAGTATGTTACCCCAAATTAACATTACTGATATGTATAGGTTGTACGATGTACTTGTGTACAAGGTAAGGGGTCACATATACTTCAAATCAGGGGAGTAACTATAGGTGTTGCAAGGGTCACATTTGCGACCCAGCCCTATGCTCCAGGGGGCCCATGTGGCTCTCCTGTCACACCTGGCCCTACACCTGGCTAGGAGGGGTGGCTGAGGTGACATATACACAAACTGATCCCCTCTGTTTTCCTTTTGGAGCCTCTGAAAGCCTACTTCTCCATCTCTCCCTCCTGCAGGCATTCAGCAGCTGACGGAGGAAAATGGAGGTGATTGGTTCATGTATATGCCACCCCTCCGATTCAGTTTGTCTCCTATTGCCCCTGGGTCCCTGTGTGCTCCCCTGGTCCCCCCTCTCCTTGCAGCGCTGTTGGCTTCCCCCTTCCCCTTTCCCGAAGGCTGCTGTGGGGATGTGTCAGGATGGAGAGCAGGGAAGGGACCGGTAAATATGTAATTTACTGGCCCCTTCTTTTTCTAAATGGACACAGTGAGTGATTGGTACCGATCGACCCTGTGTCAATTCATAACTGAAGCATAGTAAACTGTGCTTCATTTTTTGTGAATGAATGGGAAGCTCTGTACAGAGCTATTCATGTCCATTCATTCTGTGCAGCTGAGGCTGCAAATATGGAGCTTGAGGGCTATGTCTCCTAGGTGAAACATTAGAGGTCGGTTTAGACCCCTAATATTTCACCAAAGCCCCCCAACAGGACTACTAAATAAATTGCAAAAAAATACTAAAAAATGAAATTCTAAAAAAATAAATAAATAAACAAATAAAAAAATAATACAATAATAACACAACTAGTGACACCAGTGGCAAAACTACCAGGGTCACAAAGGTCAAGACTGCAAGAAGGGGACCTGCAGCAGAACATGCCCACTAAGAAACTGTCATAAAGGGCAATGCGATGTGAGTAAATGGCCCCAGGATCACTGGGAAGGGCCTTGGCTCAGAGGGAAGGGCCCCAGTCGGAGGTCGGGGGGGCCATTCATGGTTTCTTGCAGCGGGGGCCCTGAAGGTTCTAGTTATGCCTCTGCTTTAAATGGCCATTTTTGGCCTGAACGTTACTTAAAACCTCCAATATATACAGTGTATTTCTAACAGCAGAGGGCATTTACAACAAAATGATGGTAATTTTGTATGCTGCACAATGTTGGCACAACTGCTCTTTAAATCTATATTTTCAGTAAAGCTACGCTCAAATTATTTAATTATATAATTAAAAATAGTTTTAAAAAAAAATTAAATTTTGAAAGATGATTGTCTCAAGTAAATACATATCAAATATGGTATGCCAAAATTGCATGTACTTGTGAAACAGCAAAGAACTATGGTATCCAAAACTGTCTACAGGCGATACTTTTAAAACCTTTACAGCTCCTCAGTTTTTAGTTAACTATGAATGGTGGCCCTAGGGCTATTCCTCTCACATCAGTGTGTGCAGAGATAGCTAACGTGCTGCAGAATCATTGTTTTTGTACATGTGCATGACCAACTAGAACGTTTGAATGTGCATGTACATGGGTACAAGACTAAATAACTATGGAATATTGTTTAGCAAGTTATTTTATAAAGTTTCAGACAACATTACAAAAGCAAAAAAATAAACAAAGTAAATTGGTTGATAAAATATTACTTTTGCCACTTGTAGGGTGTTAAAAATGTGACCAAAAAAATGTATTTTAGTCAACAAGATGTGTGTGGCATGTCCTATACTTCTTATTCGTTCCCTCCCCCTCACATTTCCCACCAATACCTGCCTGTCAAAATGGCAGCCAGGAGTTGCTGTGTAAATACAGAAGTCAAAATAAACTCTTTTTTTCAGAGACAGGATAGAGAGATATAAAGTAACATTTCTTAAAGAGGAAGTAAACCCTGAAACTTCCTCTATATTCCCCTGCAAAGTAGAAACACAATGGGCTACTATGCATCGCATAGTAGCCCATTACGTGTCACTTACCTGCAAACGAAGCCTGTGACGCCCAGTGATGTCCCCTGTGCTGGCAGCGTCAAACTTCAGCCCCTCTTCCTTCCGGGGCCACGACTCCGGCCAGTCATGACTCGATCTCAGTGAAGAAACGGCATGGAGGTCGTTTCTTCACTGCGCATGTGCCGAAATGACGTTGGCACATTTAGTACACTATATATCTCCTAAACCGTGCAGGTATAGGAGATATGCAGGGCACTTACAGGTAAGTCTTATCATAGGCTTACCTGTAGGTTAAAGTGGTTGTCACAGGTTGACAGCCACTTTAAAGTGGTTATAAAGCCAAATGTTTTTTTCCCTTAGTGCATTCCCTGCATTAAGGTAAAAAAATGTCCCATTACTTGTAACACCCCCTCACCTCTCTAAATACTTACCTGTGTCCTATCTCGATCCAGAGTTGTGCCCATTTAAAGCAGCAATGGTGTTCCTCTCCTCACAGGGCACAAAGGCAGCAGCAGGAGCCATTGCCTCCTGCTGCTGTCAATCAAATCATGTATGGACGCCCAAAGCCTGACTTGAGAGCGAGCCCACCCACAGCCTGGCTTGGAGCGAACTCGCACATCTGCCTCTATAGTAAGCAGTTTGCTATGAGGGCAGACACAGAAGAGGGGGAGCAGACAGCACCCCAGAAGAGGAGGTTTAGAACACTGGGGAAAAAAAAGGTTTACCCTTGCAGTGGGTCTCCATCACCATTGTAAGAGTTAACAAAACATTTTGTCTGGAGGATGATGCATGAGGTGATATCTTTACACTAGTCCTCACCCCTTGAGCTGGGAGCAGAATTGTGAATTGCTTTGTAAGTTGTTGTTAGTATTTTGAACTTAATTAGTTGGGTGGGAGCCAATGGAGGGACTGACACAGAGGAGTAGCAGACACGGTGTGGTTTGTAAGGTGGATGAGTCTGGCAGCAGCATTCATAACGGACTGAAAGGGAGGATAGCCTGTGTAGAGGTAAGCCAATGAGAAGGGAGTTTCAGTAGTCAAGGCGAGAGATGACCAGGGAGTGAATTAGAAGCATTAAAAATAAACTTGTATAAGATAAATAAATAAGGATGTAGTGCTCACTCACGACTCATGAGTCGTTCTGACGTCACGTTCACCCGGAACCAGAAATGCCGGAGAGAAATGACAGCCGGAAATGCCCTAAAATAACTCGGAACATGCCAGGTTATTTTAGGGCATTTCCGGCTGTCATTTCTCTCTGGCATTTCTGGTTCCGGGTGAACGTGACGTCAGAACGACTCGTGTTTTGGACGGAGCAGGAGGAAGTTTCACAGTCTGGCAGGGGGTTTGGAGGTCCGCAGACCAGCACGTATTTGGAATACAACTGGAATATATAAGGGGATCTGAGCTACTAGATGTCTCATATGGGCTGAGTCTGGATGGGTTCTAGAAGGATTACTCCATCTGTTATATAATATACCAAAGGTGCAAAATATCTATATTTCTGGTGAGTGTGCACTGCATTAGCACGAATGGCAGTGGAGCACACTTTTTTCATGTTTCACATTTATTTCTATGGACTTTATTTGACTTGATATCTAAACATCATATTTATGCATGTTTTATATATTTATTTGCAAATGGGTGAGCACCACATCCTTATTTAATTATCTTATACAATCCTAGTGTGAATTTCTTTCACAGATAAGGGGGCAGCACAACTCTTTACATTTTTTGTTCATATATTAGTGGGGCCAATCTTGTTAAATTTTGCACAATTAAAAATAAAGTTATTTTTGCAGGACAGTATTACCAAAAGAAAGCCTTGTTTGTCCTAAAAACAAAAAATATATGTATTACTTTGTTATCCTAATCACTTCCTGCTGACTGTACATACAAATGTGGCCTCATGGAACTGGGTCTTTATCTGTTGGGCTGCATATATGTGTACCTCTGTTTGTGCTGGGAGTGCCCTGCACAGCGAGCTCCCAACACAGAGACCAGGTTTTCATTAAAGTGGATGTAAACCTGATTCATGAAATTTGAGCTGGGCATGTCTATCTGTAGAGTTTTCTTATCTCTCGTCAAAGCATTGTGTCTCGTAGCTCTGTCCTGCTCCGTTCCTCTGTTATCAGCCATCAACTTTTGACAAGCTCTCCTAGACCTCGAGATAGAAGTGTGTGTCGGAGGAGGTTGCTATAAATAGATTAGTAGACTGCTTGTCTTCTAACAGCAAAGCTCTCCATGTGTGAGGAGGGGGTGCGTGCCTTTCCTCCATTCAGCTGTCTCACGGTGCCCAGCAATAGTCCCCTCCTACAGGGAAATGAGGAAGTGAAAATTCTAACAGAATGTGCACTTTCTAAACAGTATATAAATGTGAAGACAGCATATATACATGTAATACTTATATGGGGAGATTTGATTCATCTCTGTGTATCATCTGAGGCTGTTCACTTCACTGGGCATATGGAGGGTTTACATCCACTGGGTCCTATACTAATAATTGTGAACAGTTCCCAATCACTTGATCTCTGTGCTAACCTATGATTGGCTATCACAGTGATCAGTCACTATACAGCCCACCCCTGTGTTTTTTCTCCTCTTGAAAAGAGAAAATCAAGTGTGTGCAAAAAAATAAAAACAAAAAATAGCTAGATCAGGGTATGATGTAGGTTAGAGCCAGAGTCAAAGTTAGGGTTAAAGGTGAGGGTCAGAGTTAAAAGTTGCATCAGATGTTAGGGTCAGTGTATTTTAGATAGGAATATTAAACAAGTATCTTTTAAATTAGTATCTGTGTCAGTTATTTCATTTATTTTCACTTGGTTAGTCCTCCAGTAAGACACGTCCTGTTAGAGGGTGACAATGCTCACTCACTCTAGGCTACTCAGCATTGTCGCCCTAGGCTGCTCACTCCATATCATGGGGAGGGGGGTGTAAACCACAGAGGTGAACTGGGCAGGGCTCATAACTCTTCTTGAGAGTCCTGTAAAGCAGAGGCACTTTGTTGTAAGCTGAAAAATGAAGTTAAAAGCTCGCTAGATTTCTGACAGTTTTTATTTGTACTGTACTTACCAAAGAGAATAAAACATTTTTAATGGTATACTTAATTGATCAAAAAAGAGCAAATAAAAGTTCTGAATACCTGGTCTTTGTGCTGAGAGCAAGCAGTGAGTGTGCTGTCAGTACAACACATATGTGCAGTGTTTGGGAATTGAAGACCACGCTTTGGCCACTACACTAGGGTTGCCACCTCATCCCTTTAAACCCGAACACATATGAATTACACAAGTTCTGAGGCTAATGTAATGCAGATAAGGCACCATGTGGGTTTAATTACCACCTTAATCAGCCACAGAACCTGTGCAATTGATATGTGTGCGGGTTTAAAGGGATGAGGTGGCAACTCTACACTACACATATGTGTTATGCAGGCAACAACAAGCTGATTGTTTTGTTTTTGTTTCATGGAGAGAGTGGGGAGAGGTAAGAAAGGCAAGAATCATGGCTTTTTTTGCTACTAGGAACAATCAGATTTTCAGTAATTTCCTGTTCTACTGACAATAGGTTCACCAGACAGGAAATGAGGCAAAAGAGACATAGAGCTGTCATTGTAGATTTAATCTAACTTCTTGTCTGAGAAAACCATGGGCAACAGGACAGTGAGTGAGGGAAAATCTCTTGGAGTCTTTAATAGCAGTTAAACCTTACAAAGGTTGTAATTCTTGGACATGCTAATTAAAACTAAAAAAAAGTTTTGGTTTAATGTTTAACAAGCCAAAAATAAACATAAAAGTTTAATGAAATGTCTAAGGTTAACATACAGTGGTTGATTTACTAAAACAGGAGAGTGCAAAATCTGGTGCAGCTCTGCATAGAAACCAATCAGCTTCCAGGCTTCTTGGTCAAAATTTCATTGAACAAACTGCAGTTAAAAGGTGATTGGCTACCATGCACAGCTGTACCAGATTTTGCATTTTTCAATATTACAGAATGCATAGTGGCTGTAAGCCAATATGTAAGCCAATCATTCTACAAATTCAAAAGGGAAATGACACTCTTACACATTCTTAGTAAGCATTTATGGTAAATTATTTTAATGACATTTTTCACGAAAATAGTAAAAAAAAAAAATTAAAAATAGTTGAAAATATAGCTAAAGGGATAAAGCGAAGGAAAGAGTTTATTTGAGTAAATTAGAGCTGAAATTGAAGTTCACCCTAGACATAGGGTTGTTACATCATCCCTTTAATCCAGGACACATATGGATTACACAGGGTTTGTGGCTAATTGAATGCAGATAAGGCACCAAGTGAGTTTAATTACCACCTTAATCAGCCACAGAACCTGTGTAATTAATATGTGTCCTGGATTAAAGGGATGATGTGGCAACCCTACCTACACATCACCAATGAACTTTAAACAGTCAAATAACACATATAACTTGATAAATGCATAGCACCATGTTTGACTTCTGTCTGTGCTCTGGTTTTCCAGCAATCAGCACTGGAAAACTGACAGTCATCTACCAGCAACATCATAAACCTCATGGTATCATTTAGCTCCCTCCCCCCCCCCCCCATGTCATGTCATGGCCTGCTTTTTCCAATTCTCATTGTTGGACTATTGGAGCACTGAGAGTAGTCAAACATGGCTTATCAATGTATTTGTGTTAAATAACTGTTTAAAATTCATTGGTGACCTCTAGGGTGACATCTGTTTTAAAGAGGAAGTAAACCCTGCTGGGGTTTACTTCCTCTATGTTACCCTGCAGAGTAAAAGCATAATGGGCTAGTATGTATTGCATATTAGCCCATTATATGCCACTTACCGGCATTGAAAGCCAGTGATGTCCCACTCCAGGGCACGCCATCTTCTGCCCCTCTTCCTTCCGTGGCCACAATATCCGGCTCTGTGACTGGCACGGAGGCCATTTCTTTACTGCGCATGTGCCCAATGACGTGGGCACATCGCAGTACGCTGTATATCTCCTAAACCATGCAGGTTTGGGAGATATGCAGGGAACCTACAGATAAGCCTTATTATAGGCTTACCTGTAGGTTAAAGTGGTTGTCATGGGTTGACAACCACTTAAAAGCAGTATTAAACTGTGGTCCAAAAAAAGTGCATTCAAGCACATTATGACAGACTTACCTGTCAAAGAAGGCCCTCCAGTGCTAAGCTGTCACTGATCCCATTGGTCCAAGGCTTTATATTTCTGTCCGCTCTTCCTTCCTGATTCCGTCTGTTCCTCCTCTTGGATGGCCAGGTTACAGTGATGTCACTACTGAGCATGTGCACTGGAGTTACATTACCATGGCAAAGACAGGGTGCCGTAAATGTATGCAGAGCTGCATATATGTACATTTATGGTACCAACTCTGTGACTCCCGTGCACATGCTGGGGAGTGCATAGAAGCCCTACCTGTCAGCAATTTTGTGAAAAGTGAGTGTAATAACATTTTAATTGAGGGTTATTATGGGGCTTAATAGGAAAGAATCTTATTATAAAAAAAATTGTTTTTACTTTGTAGGCTTCAGCAGCTGAGATATAGAGCAGATGACAACAAAAGATGGTCATCTGCATGTAACAGCTGAAGCTAATTATAAAGTTACAAAACAGTTACATTGCATCTATCAATATGACTGTAGTATTCTGCCACAGCTGATTACTGAAGTAGAATCTAGTGTCAGTAGCTCTTGTGCGCAGCCTGGGATCTTGGCTGTCAAACTGACAAGGGGTCCCGGTGGGGTATGCTGAGGAAGAATAGCACATTTTTAGGCATACTGGGTTGATTTACTAAAGGAAAATCTTGTACAATGTTCACTTTGCACGTGAAATTGCACTCCCCAAGGGAATTTTCCCTGGAGCTTAGTGAATGTGGTGAAGTTTCTCTTTGCAAAGATTAACCAATCACGTGCAAGGAAAACAAAAAGAAAACAAAAACAAATTTTTGCTTGCACATGACTGCATGATGAGCAGAGCTTCAACTCATTCATTAAGCTCCGGGGATAATTCCTTTGCAGAGTGCAAATGCCTTTGCAGTGTAAGGAAACAATTTGCCTTTAGACCCTTTCACACTGGGGCGTTTTTCAGGTGCTTTAGCACTAAAAATAGCGCCTGTGAAATGCCTGAAAAACGTCACCCAATCCACCCCACTGTGAAAGCCCGAGTGCTTCCACAATGGGGCGATGAGCTTGCAGGACAGGAAAAAAGTCCCGCAAGCAGCATCTTTGGGGCAGTGCGGGATCGGTGTATACATCGCTCCTACAGCGCCCCTGCCATTGAAATGAATGGCCAGCGCTTCCAAAGTGACTGAACATCACTTTGGAAGTGCTGGTTTTTCAACCCCTTCTTGGGGGTCAAAAGCACCCTGCTGCCGCCCGAATAGTGGCACCAAAGCACCGCTATAACAGCGGTAAACCGCCTCTAAAACTAGCAGCACTTTAACGCTACCGCTCCCATCGCCCCAGTGTGAAAGGGGCTTTAGTAAACTAACCCCGCTATGTATATATTATGGTCTTAGCTAAGGTCTGCAGAGTGTACAGTACTTGGCTTGACCTTGATTTAAGCCTAAATTTTGTACATGAATACTTTGCATTTTCATATGCAGCCCACAAAAGTAGGAACTCTTTTTTTTAATGTAATCTTTATTTTAGAAAAATTACAGCAAAAGAGGATCCCCAATTGGGACTTTAAAGGGAATGGAGTACAATGTATATAAAAAATTGTATTTTTATTTTATAACTATCTTATAAAAAAGAACAACATCAAGTGTTTCATAAGGAATGGGAAGTTCACATGGATTAGACTGCAAAACTGGTTTACATGGGTTTACACAGTCAGCATAAATACAAGTTAAACAAGACACAAAAGTTGTATAGCCACAATACTCTGTGTACAGTAGCAGAGTATACCCGACGCGTTTCAAGTCACAATTGTAATGCTCTTCTTCAGGGGTGGTGGCTTTAAACAAACACAATTTCTACATGTAAAACAAAGACATATGTTAGAGTGATAAAGTATATAATATAATACATAATGACATCATATGAAATAACCATGTCTGATGGATTGACCAACCTGTTGTGTAAATTGAAGAGATTTCTGCTGCATGTGAACCTTGCACAAAGTTAAAAAAGGGGTTTTGCCTCCACCTGCAACTCACGTGGAGCCCACATAACGGACTGGAGCGGTCAGTTGTAGGCAACCCCCAGACACAGAGGGCGCCCCACCCGGCCCAAAAGGATCCATCACAAGCTGAGAAACAGCGAATTCACCTAAATCAAAACATATAATAAAGTATAAAACATTCCATTGTATTCAGTGCTGCCAATGGACTGTGTGATGTGGTTACACACCATTATTTGATTAAATAATTAGATCTTTTGGCATTGACCATTTAAGCAATTAAGTCATGACAGTGAGCAGTTAATTTATTTTTAGTTCATGACTTGCTGGTTGAAATTGTTTGACCTTATTATAACAAAAGAGAGGAATTTTTTGATACTTGTGTCATATATATTAAATTTGTACACATGTATATACATAATAATTGGGTAATACATCCAAATTGCTCAAAGTAGTGATATAGCAATGTGGTATAGTATAAAGTGAGCTTACCGCATCTACAAATTGAATATAAGGAGGGAGCAATGAATTGATAACCTCACCAGCCAAACTTCCAATCTTCAGTATTAAATACTGATTCTTGTGTTCCATAAAGGCATATATAGACCCAAGGTTCGAATAAACTAAAAAGCATAGCCTATGTTTAGATCCAAATGCATCTATTCATACCTTATTTTTGTTTGGTGGTAGTGCGGGATCATCTATCAGCAGGCATGGAGTGGGGTCATAGCTTTGAGTGGAGGCATATATATGCCTCTAATCACAAGGTGATTTGCTGAGTCAGAGCGGCAGAATAGGCTCAGGTGTGTGTGGACGCCCCGCGGAAGGGTGGCGCGCAAACCCTCCCACCCGCAATGTGGGGGAAGCAGTGGGCAGCAACAGTCCCCTGAGAGGGAAGCCTAACCAGCCGTTCCCGCGTGGCAATGGCGTCCAACATGCTTGCATGTTGGACGCCATTGCCACGTGGGAAGGGCTTCCCTCTCAGGGGACTGTTGCTACCCACTGCTTCCCCCACATTGCGGGGGGCGCCCACACACACCTGAGCCTGATCCCCCACTCTGACTCAGCGTATCGCCTTGTGATACTCTGCTACTGTACACAGAGTTTTGTGGCTATACAACTGTTGTGTCTTGTTTAACTTGTTTTTATGCTGACTGTGTGAACCCATGTAAACCAGTTTTGTAGTCCAATCCATGTGAACTTCCCATTTCTTATGGAACACTTGATGTTGATCTTTTTATAAAATATTTATAAAATAAGAATACAGTTTTATATACATTGTACTCCGTTCCCTTTAAAGTCCCAATTGGGGATCCTCTTTTGCAGTAAATTGTTTATGTCGGGAACCCCCCACTCTGAATACATAACACAACACTTCTCTTTTATAAAACAGGTAAAATTCCGCGCTCACTAAAACACAATATGAATAAAAATATTGATAAAAAATTGCAAGTAATAAATTTAGGATATTTAAAATGGCAGCACGCACAAAACAATAGATCTGTATTGTCCCAAGAATGTAGTAAATAAGTATATGCAGCGCCTATAGTATATGAAAATGTCTCTCAATAAGAAGATGATTAACTCAGGAGAGATGCTTGGACATATAAATTCTTCAGCCGTTTTAAAAAACAATGGATGTGAGCTTACCAGAACCTGGTAGGTCAGGCGCGGGTGTTTTAAATGCAATCCTGGCTCCTGGTTATCTGTTCCACTGGAAATGAAGAGAAGAACGCCTGGGGGACCTCCTGGTGGTTCCTAGGGAGATGATCCTCTATACTCCGGGTACACTCCTCCAATATGGAAAGTAATAGGACTCTGGGGATCTCCTAATGGCTCCAGAGGGATGGTCCTCTGCACCGAAGTCCCACTCCTCCTGAAAGGGGTATCCCCTTGTCCTTGGCACACGCAGATAGGCAGGAAAAATGACTCCAACTATTCCCGTTCTCTCATCCAGGGGGAATCCGATATTCCAACAGGGTGTGTACAAATGGAGAGAGAAAAGACCCAAAATCGTGTGATACCGTTTGACAATTTATTGTAGATAATACTAGATTAAAAATACTCACATGCTGGAAATAAAATCAGAGCTCATAACAAATGGCAGGAATGGGGAAAACCCGACGCGTTTCGGCTCAATTGGCCGTCATCTGGGGTATTTCCCCTCCTGCCTACCATGCCATTTATAGAGAGTGTTATGAAAAAAAACAATAGACCCCCTGTAGGGGGCCGCAAAAACGGAAGTCGCCTTTTGATCATCAAAATGGCGCCGATGGCGTGCGTTCCACGCCTCTATATGGTGAAAAAAAGGGCAATGTGATCACAAGCTGAACTATGAAAGAACACATGGGCCTCATATCTCCTAGTAGAGGGATCCTTGGTGGTCCTCCAGGGGGTCCGCAAGAAGAGAAGTAAAGGTCACCTTGTCTATTGGTCCTCGGTCCTAACCTAAATTTTGTGGGCGCGGACTGGATGGTTCTAGACCATTCGAGTGTAGGTAACAAAAAATTTTGCCGACTTCTTGAATATACAGGTTCGTAGAGAGGACTCAATTAGTAGAAGAATAACTCTCTGTAAAAGTATATGATATCCGCG
>BLSH010495022.1:89330-107492 GCA_018402905.1 Glandirana rugosa | reverse complement strand
GAAGCCACGTCTCCTGGTAGGGAGACCTCGGTAATCCTCTAGGGGTCTCAGGATAATGAAAGGTATAACCTCCTCACATGGGCCTCATATCTCCTAGTAGAGGGATCCTTGGTGGTCCTCCAGGGGGTCCGCAGGGGATCTCCTAATGGCTCCAGAGGGATGGTCCTCTGCACCGAAGTTCCACTCCTCCTGAAAGGGGTATCCTCTTGTCCTTGGCACACGCAGATAGGCAGGAAAAATGACTTCAACTATTCCCGTTCTCTCATCCAGGGGGAATCCGATATTCCAACAGGGTGTGTACAAATGGAGAGAGAAAAGACCCAAAATCGTGTGATACCGTTTGACAATTTATTGTAGATAATACTAGATTAAAAATACTCACATGCTGGAAATAAAATCAGAGCTCATAACAAATGGCAGGAATGGGGAAAACCCGACGCGTTTCGGCTCAATTGGCCGTCATCTGGGGTATTTCCCCTCCTGCCTACCATGCCATTTATAGAGAGTGTTATGAAAAAAACAATAGACCCCCTGTAGGGGGCCGCAAAAACGGAAGTCGCCTTTTGATCATCAAAATGGCGCCGATGGCGTGCGTTCCACGCCTCTATATGGTGAAAAAAAGGGGTAATGTGATCACAAGCTGAACTATGAAAGAATCCAAAAACGTAATTAAATGTATAGACCAGAAAACACCTAATATAGCATATTGAGGTTAATTATGAAGTTAAAAAAGGGAAGAAGAACAGCAGTGATTAGGACAGGGTGACCAGGACATAGAAATCCTAAGAAGAGCTCTTTTATATTTTTATTTTAGAAAAAATCAAAATAACATTCTAGAAGAGACATTGTGAAGTCACCAGGCATCAAAACAAATAAAAGACTAGGAAATAATATTGACTTTCAAAAGGGATGAGCAGTTACCACTTATAAGATACATAAACAAGTTAACCAGAGAGTAACCAATCTTATCATAATTATTATTATTATTATTGGCCCGCGAGTTGGAGGGGGCCATGAAGGCCAATGAGGAGGTGCCCTCCAATGAGGGGGGAAAGGGAAGACAACAGAAGAGCCTCTAAGTGCAGTATGGCCAACTTTAATGTAATAAAACCGGGTAAAACTTATATACTCACAAGATTAGAAGTGAACTCGCATATAGGTGAATATGGGGAAAAAGACCAGCTGTGTCATCCATGGTGTTGTGTCCAGAGTCAGGCGCGCTGGTGGCTTCCAGCATATCCAGACGAGCGGAGCCGACAACAGAGGTGGGGGCTGGCGGGGGAGTAGAGCGTCACATCCAGGTTCACCTCAAGCGGGGGATGTATGTGTTCGGACCATCCGTGGTCCTTCCTCAGGTGTAGTGATCCAATGAGGGACCCACTATGGGGCCATCAATGACAATATAAAGTGCAAATAGGGAAATCTATCTATCTTAAGTTTGTGAACGGACAGTGCCTTTAGGGGTAGGAACTCTGCATAGTCTTGCATCCTTTTGTATTCAAACAGTATATCAGTCTACTTCAAAAATATTAACATAAAAAATAAAAAAAATGACAGTCAAAAAGAAATGGATGTGTACCTGAACTTTGACCATAACCGTCATCGCCCACACCGACATATGTTGCACACATTTTTCTAAATGTTTTATTATATCTTTTCATGTGACAACACTGAAGAAATGACACTTTGCTACTATGTAAAGTAGTGAGTGTACAGCTTGTATAACAGTGTAAACTTGCTGTCCCTTCAAAATAACTCAACACACAGCCATTAATGTCTAAACCACTGGCAACAAAAGAAAGTACACCTCTAAGAGAAAATGTTCAAATTGGGCCCAAAGTGTCAATATTTTGTGTGGCCACCATTATTTTCCAACGCTGCCCTAACCCTCTTGGGCATGGAGTTCACCAGAGCTTCACAGGTTGCCACTGGAGTCCTCTTCCACTCCTCCTTGACGACATCACAGAGGTGGTGGATGTTAGAGACCTTGCACTCCTCCACCTTCCATTTGAGGATGCCCCACAGATGTTCAATAGGGTTTAGGTCTGGAGGCATGTTTGGCCAGTCCATCTCCTTTACCCTCAGCTTCTTTAGCAGGGCAGTGTTCATCTTGGAAGTGTGTTTGGGGCCGTTATCATGTTGGAATACTGCCCTGCGGTCCAGTTTCCAAAGGGAGGGGATCATGCTCTGCTTCAGTATGTCACAGTACATGTTGGCATTTATGGTTCCCTCAATGAACTGTAACTCCCCAGTGCCAGCAGCACTCATGCAGCCACAGACCATGACACTCCCACCACCATGCTTGACTGTAGGCAAGACACACTTGTCTTTGTACTCCTCACCTGGTTGCCGCCACACACACTTTTTTTTTTTTTTTTTTTAAATTTCTCTTTATTAATTTTTTTTTAATTTCTCTTTATTAATTTTCAATCAATTTACAATCAATACATCACACAACAGTTCCACGACATTCCCAGTTCTCACCCCAAAAATTAAAAAAAAGGGGGAAAAAACCCCAACCCCCCCCCCCATAATAAACCCCACCCTCCTTCTCCATATACCAATCATGTTGTTTCTTAACATTAACCCCTCAACATCGATCTTCTCGTTCCACCAACACCTCCAAATCTCCAGATCCTAAGGCCTAAAGGTCTAATTTATTTGACTTAATCCACTGCCGTCAAAGGCGAGGCTAACCACGTACACCAAATTTTATCAAATTTCTGCAGCTTTCCTTTATTCCGATATACTGCTTTATAACAGGGAAGGGCTTTATCCACTGAGTTTTTCCATAGGTCTATCGTGGGTGCCAAGGGGCTCTTCCACGCCAGGACGATCTGCTTCCTAGCATGGAAGAGTAATAACTCAATCAGCGTTCTCATTGTCTGGTCGGGGACCAGTTCATCTACCAGCCCCAACAACCCTTGCTTTAATTCTGGTTTAAATGGTACTGAAGTTGTATCCTCAATAAAAGTCATAACTTCCCTCCAGATTTTTTTTATTTTTGGGCAGTCCCAGAAGATATGCACCAAATCTGCTCCCTGTTCCCGACATCTCCAACAAGTAGCCTCCCCCTCCCCCGATATCCTAGACATCCTGCTTGGTGTCAAGTAACTCCAGTGTACTATCTTATATTGGATAAGATAGTCCCGGGTTGAGACCAGGCTTGAAAGGGATTTCCTCCATATATTTTCCCAACTTTTACTGTCAAGATCAGGGATTACCCCCTCCCACCTTGATCTACATTTCGCCACACACACTTAACACCATCTGAACCAAATAAAGTTATCCACAGGACATGGTCGCAGTAACCCATGTCCTTAGTCTGCTTGTCTTCAGCATACTGTTTGCGGGCTTTCTTGTGCATCATCTTTAGAAGAGGCTTCCTTCTGGGGCAACAACCATGCAGACCAATTTTATGCAGTGTGCAGCATATGGTCTGAGCACTGACAGGCTGACCCCCAACCTCTTCAACCTCTGCAGCAATGCTGGCAGCACTCATATGATTATTTCCCAAAGACAACCTCTGGATATGACGCCAAGCACGTGCATTCAACTTCTTCGACCGCGGCGAGGCCTGTTCTGAGTGGAACCTGTCCTGTTAAACCACTGTATGGTCTTGGCCACCGTGCTGCAGCTCAGTTTCAGGGTCTTGGCAATCTTCTTATAGCCTAGGCCATCTTTATATAGAGCAACAATTCTTTTTTTCAGATCCTCAGAGAGTTCTTTGCCATAAGGTGCTATGTTGAACTTCCAGTGACCAGTATGAGATAGTGAGAGCGATAACACCAAATTTAACGCACCTGCTCCCCATTCACACCTGAGACACTGTAACACTAATGAGTCACATGACATTGGGGAGGAAAAATGGCTAATTGGGCCCAATTTGGACATTTTCACTTAGGGTGTACTGACTTTTGTTGCCAGCGGTTTAGACATCAATGGCTGCATGTTGAGTTATTTTGAGGGGACAGCAAATGTACACTGTTATACAAGCTGTACACTCACTACTTTACATTATAGCAAAGTGTAATTTCTTCAGTGTTGTCATATGAAAAGATATAATAAAATATTTACAAAAATGTGAGGGGGTGTACTCACTTTTGCAGGTTGAGAACGAAATCTGAGAAAGGGATCCACTAACTCTAGCAGGGCAACACCTAGACTAGACAGAACGTGGTCAAGGTTGGAGATATAATCTTGCCACACCGCCCAAATACTATTGAAGCACTCACGCGCGTCCCTGCATGTTGCTACCCAGTCTTCAGCATCCTTGATCTCCTTCACTTTCCCAATTCACTCCACCCGGCTAGGAACAGTAGTAAGAAATGGACCGGGGAGAGGGGGATGTCTAAGTCAAGTATGTCATTTATCTGGGCTTTAACATTGGCCCAAAAGGGTCTAATCATAGGGCAGTCCAACCACAAGTGTAAGAGTGTACTACATTGACCACAACCCTGTCCACAAAGGTCAGAGATGGAAGGGCAAATTTGCAACAGAGCAGCATGCACATGATACCAGTACGACAGTAACTTATAAATTGTCTCGAGTTTTAGAGTCTATGGAACTGGAGTGAGTCCACTGGTAAGGTGAGTGAGATGCTCTGCAGAGAACTCTAACCCAAGGTTAGACAGCAGGAAAGTACTGTTTTTTTACATGTTTTCAAGGGACTCCAATGATCTTAAAAAACCCTGTTGCTTTAATAGTTCAATATTTCACGCTGAAATTTATATAAAATGGGACTAAGCCAGAGCAGTGACACATCCACTTTATTTCCAATCTTTCAATCTTGTTTCCTATGAAGCTTTAATAAGGCTGATCTTCTAAAGAAACTTTTACTTAAGAAGTTGAGAATCTTCTCTCAATAAATGAAGATGAATGCATGTATAAATATTAATTACAGTCATCCAATCACGTAAAAAGTAAATGCCTATTTACTTATTTCAGAGATAGAGAAGGTTTTCAGGCCATGAAGTAACCACGTTAGGGAATGTGCAAACATCTGTCCGAGATGTAACACAGAGAACCTATAGCTGACGAAGCCTTAAATTTCCTACTTGCAAAGTTGAACTGGTCATACACTGTGGGGAGAAACTGATGCTGTAGTGTTGTCTGTGGCAGAAAATAAAATTAGGTAAGCATACCACAACTGCCTTAGTGAGTGGACAGACTTTTTATATACTGTATGTTCAATTTACAACAAAGTGTAAACTTTAAAAAAGTTAATTAAATTGACTCTAAACCATAATCATTTCCAGAACTGTTCACCTGCACTCCAAGCCCAGCAAGTAAGGTCCCTAGAAGTCTATTCAAACTACAATTAACTATAATAGAACCAAATATGCTTCTGTTTTATCTGAAATGCACATGATTTTTAAAATGCAAACCTTCACACTTTTAAAAGCAGACCTGGGCTTTCCCAATGCCTTTCATAAGAATAAAAAAAAAGTCCCATGACATACAGTGCATCCACAATGCCTTGACGATGCTGCCTTAGCAACCAAAGACAGCTGGAAGCTGTACTATTCATCCACACTGAACGCCCTAAACATTCCACCTGAACAGCCAGTGTTTGGTCCAAACTCATGTTTAGACCAAACACTGAGCTTATTCCTAATGAGGAACAGACTTAAAAACACCAGAGCACAATGCACCGGAAACATTGTTGTATACTTACATTAATTACCATGCTTTAGAATTAAGTACCGTTGAAATATTTATATTGAAAAAAAAATCCAGACATGTGAAAATTATATTGAACAAAGCTATTGAAATATGCTAACTGCAGCAAAGACAAATAGAGGAGCCATCCAAAGAAATCTTGCCTTTTCTTTTTTTCTTGTCTTTTCTTTTGTACTTTTCTTTTTTTTTTCTTGCCGTTTCTTTTTTCCTTTCTTTTCTCACTAAATTCATCAGTGTAGTTTAACTAGGATTTAGTTAAATAGCTACAGTACTGTAACATAGGAGTCTTGTGCACAAATAACACTCACAGAGGTAAATTATTATCAATAGAGAAACTGACATGAGGAATAAATCAATTAATAAATTAATAAATGTATAACTCCTTGCTGTCATTCTCTCTTCTGACACCTATACCTCTGGGAGCTACTAGTGTCTATGTACTGACTTTACTGGTTTCTGTAACAATATCTGTCATTTTCAAAGGATAAATAATAGTCAAATTAATGACAAGTATCTGTAGAGCTGTCAGCAATATATTTCTCAGAGCAGAACACCTGCCAGACACACTTCAGGACATCATCACGTCCCAGATAAACCCTTATTTATGTGTAAGTTTGCACAATTATAATAATTCATGTATATATAAATCTATTTTTTATTTTAATTCTGGATAAAATGTGGAAGGTTTTATTGTTGTCTCTGTCTATATTTAATTATCGTCTCTGTCTATATTTAATTGTTGTCTCTGTCCCTGGGAAGATATACGCTCACTATTGCTAATATTACTATACAGGATTTATATAGCGCCAAAAGTTTGAGCAACGCTTTACAACATGAGAGCAGATAATACAGTTACAATACAATACAGGAGGTATCAGAGGGCCCTGCTTGTTAGAGCTTACAATCCAAGATGGAGGGTCAAGTGATACAAAAGGTAATAACTATGGGAGATGAGCTGATGAAGAAAAGTACAGTTGTTAGGTGAGGGCAGGATAGGCTTCTCTGAAGAGAAGCCTATCAGGGATCGCCTAAAAGTGGATAGAGTTGGAGATAGTTGCAGAGATTGGGGTAGGGAATTCCAAAGGATGGGAGAGGTTCAGGAGACGTCCTGGAGGCAAGTATGGTAGGAGATGACGAGGGAGCTAGAGAGCAGGAGGTCTTGGGAGGAACAAAGAGGACGGTTGGTATTTTGAGACTAATTAGTGATGTATTGCTATGTGTAATAATGACCCCCATGTACAAATCCCATATTGTAAACTACAAGGAAAGCTGCGCATCTTCAAGCTATAGAAAGCTAGAAATTATACAGAATTAAAAGAAAAACTGTGCGATTTGTCTTTTAATTCTGTACAATATGCTCACTATTGCACCTGAGTACCATTGATTGTGTTATTGTAATTGGTGGAAAATCCAGCATTTTTTTGAATTGCCACAGTAATGGGAGGTGAGGGTAAATCTTTTAAAGAAAGACCCTGTTCTGGTGACAGCTGTCTAAGAGGAGATATTCCCTCATTCTATAAAGATCACTTCTTACTCTCTGCTTTGTCTTTGAGACAGCAAGTGAAGGGAAAACCCCCTAAGGGGGTTACGGTCAGATAAAAAATAACAACTGTCAGGGGCCTTAACTATTCCCTACTGTATTTAAAGAAAAAAAAAAGGTTTGGGTTTGCATACACTTTAAGGAAAGAACATTTCAATTCATTCCTACATGAGCCTAATCATGACTCGTTCTTTTTAATCTGTTCACAATGACACATATGGCCAGCAGATCTCAGTGCAGTAGAGCCTACATTCCACACTAGAGCCCACTGTGAAGAAGTTCTGATATCAACCCAAGCAAAGTGTTGTCACCCTGTTAAATGATGTGGGTCACATGGCTGCTTTGCCAGAATCCACTGTGTGTTGTAACACCCACTGTCAATGGGTCTGCTCCACAGCATCTGCACTGAGCCAGGAGCACTGGTGATGTCATAGTTTTGGAAGGGGAAGCAGCTATTGGCTATCAGCTAGAGAAATTCTATGATGCTGCCAAAAGTGTTGTAGGTGACACAATATAGCAGAGCAGGCTACAGGAAAATGAAATAACAATTTGACTGGACAACGGGGGAATCTGTAAGAGGTTATTGTATAAAATATACTGGGTCTGCTATGTGTGCCATAGTGACTGGGTCAATTCAGTAGAGCACACATTATTATAATTATTTATAAGGTGTAGTTTTTCAGGATATACCATACAAATAGCTAAATGGACAAGAAGCATGTTAAACCACAAGTATAAAACTGACTACATGTTAAAAAAAGAAATATACACATTTTTAAATAATTTCATCATATTGCAAAGTTTACAGTAACTCACAAAAGTGTTCTGTTCTGAGTGGAACCTGTCCTGCTAAACCGCTGTATGGTCTTGCCCACCGTGCTGCAGCTCAGTTTCAGGGTCTTGGCAATCTTCTTATAGCCTAGGCCATCTTTATGTAGAGCAACAATTATTTTTTTTCACATCCTCAGAGAGTTCTTTGCCATGAGGTGCCATGTTGAACTTCCAGTGACCAGTATGAGAGAGTGAGAGCGATAACACCAAATTTAACACACCTGCTCCCCAGGCACACCTGAGACCTTGTAACACTAATGAGTCACATTACACCCAGGAGGGAAAATGGCTAATTGGGTCCAATTTGGACATTTTCACTTAGGTGTGTACTCACTTTTGTTGCCAGCGGTTTAGACATTAATGGCTGTTTGTTGAGTTATTCAGAGGGGACAGCAAATTTACACTGTTATATAAGCTGTACACTCATTACTTTACATTGTAGCAAAGTGTCATTTCTTCAGTGTTGTCACATGAAAAGATAGAATAAAATATTTTACATCTGGCATCAAAAAGTATAAATCAGTCCCATATGTGATGCAAGCACCGCTAACGAGAGAGTCATAAAACTGCTACAATCAAAAAGATTGAAATCACATATGTAGTGAAAAGAGTCTATAGATAAAATCTTGCTTCCGTCACCACACCACGTGTAAAAACGAAGAGGGGGGGAGAGGATAGAGTCCCCCTTAGGTGATGCACTCACCGAACAGCAAAACAGTAAACGCCTTTGCATAAACCGGGGTGCCCCCTCAGGGAGATACTGCTCACATGAATATTCCTCTTGCTTCCAGTATATCACAATCGTCACGTCAATAGCACTGGGGATATCCCTTAAATAAAAGTACTCCACATAGTGCAAATCTGACTGATAATTTTATTGGAAACAACAATCACATAACCCCCCTTATAGATGTACACTCACTTGGTAACAGATATAATCGAGCATGTAAAAACATAGAGATACCGGCCTCTTCACCTGCCTCGTCTCACCGCTCTGAAGCGTGTTCCCGGGTACGGAGCGGTGTTCAGCCGGCTCAGACTGCTGTGTAGTCACGCCCTGACGCGTTTCGTCATCACTTCGTCTGAGGGCGTCGACAAAGCTACGGGACATAGTGCTTTGAAGAGAGATTAAAAAAAACACTGCAGATATATGTGCCCAGCTCAAATTTCATGAATCGGGTTCACATCCACTTTGAAGTAATTGCAAACCTCAAACATGAACAAGGCACATCCCTCTATAGCAGTGATGGCGAACCTTGGCACCCCAGATGTTTTGGGACTACATTCCCCATGATGCTCAACTACACTGCAGAGTGCATGAGCATCATGGGCAATGTAGTTCCAAACATCTGGGGTGCCAAGGTTCGCCATCACTGCTCTATAGTGTTTACTAGTCCGAATCCAAAGTACCTCATCTAATTCCTCTCTGGTCTCTCCTGTCTCTACTATCTGCATGAATCACTGATAGAACTCTAAGCAGGCATAACACCCTGCAGGGAAATGCCCCCCCCAGCACACAGCACTCATAGCCTCAGCTCAGTAGGTTTTTTTCTATGAGCCTGTGTACAGGGTGGATGTGTCGCTTCCCTCCACCCAGCTCTGAAAATACACTACAGCTCTATGCTCTAGCTGCGTAGTGTGTGTGATGTCAGATTCCCAAACCCATCCCCTGCTCTCCACTTTCTGCTGCTGAGACAAATCCTGCGATCGGTGTGTTGTAGAAGCCTCTACAGGGAAAATTGTTGCAGATAACTAGGTACAACTTAGCGAGTTTGTTTCATCTCTATCTATCACCCAAGGCTAGTCACTTCATTGACTTTATATGAGGGTTTACAATCACTTTACGTATTCTACTGCAGCCAGATTTTACAGAGTTCCTCAAATTAAGGATGAATGGGTTGGCCTTGTTAATATTTTTTGTGCACATTTTTTTCTCTCCTGGATTAAAATAAAAAAGGCTTTCAGGATCATCAAGGTATCAAAAAAAAATGCTGGGCAGGTGAACTTCCACAGGTGCTCTGACAAGTTGCAAAACCAAAATCTTTGAGCAGCTATGCTGAGAACTCCGTATTTCAGGGCTTCATTTTCAGTTTTATCTGGTGTGCACATTTACCTTTTAAGTCTAAATTTAGTATTTTTGAATGTCTGTATACGGTATATACTTCTCAACCATATGGGCTGTTACATACAGTTTTGGAATGAAAATATTTGAACTTTTTTTTTTTACTGTAAAGTCTTCTCATACAAGGCAGATGTTTTTCAAGATGTAGGGTCCTTTCCTGTGCTCTGTATGATGAGATCCTAGCTCTGTGGCTTCATTACAGATCATTAAGGGGAATGTTGTAATGGACTGGCAGGATGATCACTCTTTCAGTGAAGTGAAGAGAATCTAACTCACTATTTTATTCCCTTTCCTGGATATAACTCAAACAAATCACTTGTAAAACTTGGCACGAAGAAACTTCCCTGGAGTCAACAGCTTTCTTCAAATTTCTAGAGTAAAAGAGTAGAATATTGTACAGTGTAGAACTCTAAAGACTTTTTAACATATATTACATTTGCAGAATTTTATACTGTACATCTGAACTGCAAACTACAACATAGTAACTACATGTTCTGTTTGTAAATGTGTTAATCATTTCCTTATAATATCATGTGCAGTGCTGCATAACATGTTATCATACTGTATGTAAATGACTGTAATAAAAAAGAGTTGCATTAACCAGAT
This sequence comes from Glandirana rugosa, assembly GCA_018402905.1. Classification (NCBI taxonomy): domain Eukaryota; kingdom Metazoa; phylum Chordata; class Amphibia; order Anura; family Ranidae; genus Glandirana; species Glandirana rugosa. Next base: position 96,711 of record BLSH010495022.1, on the reverse strand, counting down.
TTATTAAAAACTTCATTAACCGGTTCCCGACCGGCTCACGTACATTTACTGCTGCAGAGTGGCGCTGTAGCGTGGATCTCCGTCTTTAAACGATGGCTCGCACATGCGCTACTAGCGGGTGGGAGCACACGGGCAGCAGCGCGCTCCGGTGCCCGCCACACTCTGCAGGAGATTGCTTAAGACAGAAGAAAAATGGGGAACCGCTGATGTAAACACGGTGGTTCCCCGTGCTGTCAGGCAGCATATAAGAGATCTACTGATTCCTGTTGCTGGAATCAGTTAGATCTCTTATGCCCCCTAACAGCACAACCCCATTACAGTTAGAACACGTCCAGGGAACAGTTAACCCCTAGAGCGCCCTCCCAGGTTACCCCTTCATTGCCAATGACATTTATACAGTAATCAGTGGATATTTAAATTTCTGATCACAGTATAAATGTCATTGGTCCTAAAAAAGTGTCAAAAATGTCCGACATGTCCGCCGCAATATCAAAGTCACGATAAAAATCGCAGATCGCTGCCATTACCAATAAAAAAAAAGAGAATTGTAAAAACGCCAGAAATTAATTCTCATGGCTTGTAAAGTTTGCAGCAACTTTTGCGCAAACCAATCAATAATCGCTGATTGCGATTTTTTAAACCAAAAATATGAAGAAGACTATATTTCGGCCAAAACTGATGAATACATTTGTTTTTTTATATTTTTTTTTTTTTGATTTGTATTTTAGCAAAAAAGTAAGAAATATAGTTGTTTTTGCTAAATTGTCACTCTTTTTTTGTTTATAGCGGTGATCATAAATGGCGCAGAGGTGATAAAATACCACCAAAAGAAAGCTCTATTTGTGGGAAAAAAAGGACACAAATTTTGTTTGGGTACAACGTCGCACAACTGCGCAGTTGTCAGTTAAAGCGACGCAGTGCCGAATTGCAAGTGCTCTGGTCCTAACATGGGAATTCCTTCCGGGGTTGAAGTGTTTCACAACCTGACAGATTCTAACACTACCACTCTATACAAAATGAAAAAAATGTTTTTAAGTGAACTAAACGCTAAGTCTGGGTTAACACTATTGCAAATTGGTTGCAGGTTTCTCCGCATGAACAAGGCAGTATGATGGATACCACTGTGTAGGTCAGACTTGTAGGTAACAGGCAGCATAGACAGGTGGTGGGCACACAGCGGTGGAGCACCTTTGCGTTAAGGCTGTTTTGGCACAAGAGACTTGGAGTACATTTATATTGTTTTGGCATGACAGATGACAGACACATGATATTAATGAAAAAATTATTATGGACCAATTATATATATTAATCTTTAATTTTTTTGGTTTTATTATTATTCTATGTTTATGGCTTAATAACTTTTTTGGAGGGGAATTATCACATTCATGATTTACAGTGCCTTGCGAAAGTATTCGGCAACCTTGAACTTTGCGACCTTTTGCCACATTTCAGGCTTCAAACATAAAGATATAAAACTGTAATTTTTTTGTGAAGAATCAACAACAAGTGGGACACAATCATGAAGTGGAACGAAATTTATTGGATATTTCAAACTTTTTTAATTTTTTATTTGTTAAAAAAGTTTGAAATATCCAATAAATTTCGTTCCACTTCATGATTGTGTCCCACTTGTTGTTGATTCTTCACAAAACATTACAGTTTTATATCTTTATATTTGAAGCCTGAAATGTGGTAAAAGGTCGCAAAGTTCAAGGGGGCCGAATACTTTCGCAAGGCACTGTATATGAATAGGAGGGAGATGTAGCGCTTGCAGGTGTCTCTGGTGGTACTACGGAGCCAGGCACAGGGGTGGGGGGTGGCGTGCGTTTCCAAAAATTAAGCACCGGGGGGGGGGAAAGGAGGCAGGGTAGGGCTCCAGGTAAACAGAGACGTCTGTGGGGCAGCCAGCTGACGGAGCAGAAGTGCAGTAGAGGGTTAATAACAATCAATTTATTAAAATTGCACTTACAAGAGAGAAGTGTTAGGTAGACATGTACAGAGTTCAGGTGTCCCAGTCTGGGTGGTCCGTGTGCTGGAGGTCCCGCCTTCACATGTGTCAGGTCGCTCCAGTGGGTTCCATGGCTCCAGGCAGGTGGAGGCCTGACGAAAGAGCACGGATTGCTCCGAACGCGCGCCTGGAACAGCCATCTCCACCCTCCCTCCAGCCTTCCACTGGCTCATGACGTCTGGCTCGCCCACCTGCCTGGAGCCTCGGAACCCACCGGAGCGACCCGACACATGTGAAGGTGGGACCTCCAGCACACGGACCACCCAGACTGGGACACCTGGACTCTGTACATGTCTACCTAACACTTCTCTCTTGTAAGTGCAATTTTAATAAATTGATTGTTTTTAACCCTCTACTGCACTTAGTGGGGCACCGCTTGTTTCTTTTGTTTATGATTTATATGAAGTTTTTGTGTTTTACAATACATTATTGACAACATTCTTATATACATTTTGATATAAATTTTTTTGGATGGTGTTGAGCTGCACTTTTTTGTTTTTTAACATATTAATCACATAGTATTGATCTTGCCCCTGATAGTCGCAATGTCCTTCCACTCCTCTAGTGTCCAGCCACTCTCCACAGAGGGTATCACGCTCCAAGCTTCAATCTCCAAACAGTACATGCTAAGCTATGGCATTTTCAATTCTCCAGTCTCAGTCCTAGTCACACTCTGGAAAACTCATGCACTCATGCCTCAGGCCTCGGTGCCAGTCACTAGCTGGTGGTCGGTGAGTTGGTTGTGATCTACCTGTTGCCTGCTGGTGCTCAATGGGTAGATTGCAATCAACAGGTTGCTGACCCCCACTCTAAATGTTGCTACTACCCAGCCCCAGGTACACCACTGCTGGCAAAAACATCCTTTCGGGAACATGTGATTGCCTGGGACAAACCCCTTAAAACATGGGCTCTCCCCAGCAAATGGGGATGGATGGCAATCAGAATATATCACGTATCTGCACAAGGGGTTGCTGGTGTCTGATTATAAGGTAGGGAGCAATAAAGCATACTCCAAATTCAATATTACTTGCAAAAAAGAAGTGTAGTCACTCATAAAAAGAATTAAGAAAACAAGCATGAGATGCATGGGTAAAGGACATTCACGCCCATGCATTAAAAAAATGACTTTTAAAAGGTTTCTGTAAATACTCCTCTGTTCCTTCCAGGGGATAGATGAGGAAAGGGTGGAGCAATCGCCAGCCTCTCAATTGTACCCTAAGAATATGTACACCTACTGAAACATAAAAACTTTAGATTCAATATGTACAATTACTGGCTCCTCCACATCCAAGTATTTGCCTAGGTACATTTACTTTGTAAAATGCACATACAAACTGTTATGGTTCTGGAAAAGCAGAAATTTCTAATAATTATTAATAAAACATTATTAAACCAAAGAACAAAAATGTAATATATTGCAGCTTACCAATTGTTATATGAAGTGGCTGCATTCAATTTCTTTTTTAGGCTTTTTTACTTTAAATTTTCACCTGATAATTTCACCAGTAACATACCTCCTAGGACAGAGGAGACTTCTTTGGACAGCAGCATTGTCCATCTGGGGGGGGGGGGGGGGTTATTAGATGCACTAGCACAGTGGTCACCAAACTGCGGCCCGTGGACCACTATTCCTCCCACTGACCCCAAAGATAGGCCACTAGTTCTGCCACTGATACCAGTGATGGGGCACTATTCCTCCAATTGACCCAAAGATGGGGCACTATTCCTTCCACTACACTATTCCTCCCTCCCCAATGAGAAGGCACTGTTTACTTCCACTGATGCCAAGGCATTTCTATTCCCACTGGCCACAGTCTGACACCTATTAAGCCTGAAGGACCAGGTAACTGGCCCATTGGTTAGAAAGTTTGTAGACCCCCTGCACTAGCAGATTTAGATATACTTGACTAAGGCTGGCCATAGATGATTCGAATCTTGATTCAAACCGTGTATGGGCAGGCTAAATGTACCAAGTGGCTCAATCAATCACCTTGGGTACAACCACCCTGCCAGATTTTACTTGTGATTATTGCTAGTGACTGCTATAGCTCCCAGCAGGGATGGCTTCCCCAATGTCTCAGCAGAAGAGATTCCCTTATCAGCACTGTCTGTGTTGATGGGGGTATTGTGCAAACCTCTTTCCTGCAACCGTATTTCTATGGCCTGCCTAACACTTTTTAGGCAGTTACAGCAACAGTTTTTTTACTTTTTGGGCTTAAGGTATTACATTAACTACTTCCCGATCAGCCGTCGCAGTTTTACTGTGGCAGGTTGGCAAGGGTTCGCGAATTGTCTTCATTGTATGTCGGTGTGAGCGTGCCCGTGGGTCGCAGGCAGACATCGAGTCCGCCGGTGACCCGTGATCGCCTAGTACAGAGGCAGAACGGGGATCTGCCAATGTACACAAGGCAGATTGCCATTTTGACAGGGCAAATGGCAGAGATTTACTGTTCCCAGTCACTGGGAACAGAGATCTCTGTCATGTCCCTGCCAGACCATCCCCCCTACAGTTAGAACACACCTAGGGAGCACAGTTAACCCCTTGATCGCCGCCTACTGTTTAACCCCTTCCCTGCCAGTGTCATTTATACATTGATCAGTGCATTTGTATAGCACTGATCAATGTAATAATGTCACTGGTCCCCAAAAAGTGTCATTCAGGGTCAGATTTGTCCACCGCAATGTCGCAGTCCCGCTAAAAATCACAGATTGCTGCCATTACCAGTAAAAACAATTTTAAAAAGTCCCTAAATCTATCCCATAGTTTGTAGACGCGATAAATTTTGTGCAACCCAATCAATATATGCATATTCCGATTTTTTTACCAAAAATATGTAGAAGAATATATATCAGCCTAAACTGATGTTTTTAGATATGTAGTATAGCAATAAGTAAAAAAAAAATTTTGTGGGACTACCTTTTGCTTCAATTACAGCCTTTAGTCTGTTGGGATAAGTCTCTACCAACTTTGCATATCTAGACTTTGCCATATTTGCCCACTCTTCTTTGCAGAACTGCTTAAGTTCAGTTACATTTGATGGTGACCGTTTGTGGATTGTAGTCTTTAAGAGATTTCACAGATTTTTAATGGGCTTTAAGTCTTTGCTTTGACTAAGCCATGCAAAGACATACACCTTTTTCTCCTTCAACCACTGTGTGGTCATTTTTGCTGTGTGCTTTGGGTCATTGTCATGCTGGAAGGTAAACCTTCTTAATATTGATAACTTTCTGGCAGAGGGCAGCAGATTTTCCTCAAGCATCTGATGGTATTTTGCCCCATCCATTTTTTCTTGTATCCTGACAAGTGCTCCGGTCTCTGCCGAAACACCCCCATAACAGGATTTTACCACCTTCATGCTTTACTGTAGGAATAGTGTTTTTTGGATGGTGAGTTTTATTGGATTTCCGCCAGACATATTGTTTGGTTTTGAGGCCAAATATTTAAATTTTAGTCTCATCTGACCATAACACTTTTTTCCATGTGGCCTCAGAATCTTCAAGTTACGTTTTGGCAAAGCTCAGTCATGACCGCATGTGGCCTTTCTTGAGGAGTGGCTTTTTTCTTGCAACCCTCCCATACAAGCCACATTTGTGGAGAATTTGTGATATTGTTGTCACATGTAAACAATGATCACCCTTTGGCATAAATTCCTGCAACTGCTTCAGCGTTGCTGTAGGTCTCTTGGTAGCCTCTCTCACCAGTTTCCTCCTGGCTTTTTCATCCAGTTTGGAATGACGTCCTGATCCAGGGAGGGTCTGTGTTGTACCAGATACCTTTCCCTTCGTAATAATAGACTTCACTGTGCTTCTAGGCATTGATAACACCTTTGAAATGTTTTTGTATCCAACTCCTGGCTTGTGCCTGTCTGCAACTTTATCCCAGAGATCTTTTGACAGTGCCTTGCCACCCATAGTTGATTGTTGGCTTCAGTTGCACTACCAGGGACTAAAATGCTCCAGGAAAGCTCTTTTCATGCTGAGCTAATCAAATTGACCACAGCTGATCACAGCTGAAAGTCAAATATCTTTGCGTGCCATTGAGAAACTGATTAACTACACCTGATTGAGTTTACGAGTCATTTTTAGGAGGTGATCCCTTTTCCAACTCAGTGATTCTGTTTTTGAATTTGTATTTACTTTTTTTCTGACATGTTGGTGTTATATATTTTACTTGGATGTTATGAGTTGCACTGAGTAAATACAACTGGATAAAACAAAAATTGTGTCTGTCTTCGTTTGAGACTGCAAAGAAACAAAATATGATTATTTTAAAGGGGTGGTTGTGCTAAAAGACCTTACTGGCTGGTTCACCAGGTGAAAATAAAGGAAAAAAGCCTTAAAAAGAATACAAATACAGCCATAACATCTAATAATTGGTTAGCTGCAATACAATAAATGTTGTCTTTGAGTTTGATACTGCTTTAACTTTCTCATATCCCAAGGTTTTTCAGGCAGGTTTACACTCTTTTAAATAATCGCTGTGCAACCATGTATACCTTTACCAAAAAATATATATTTTAATTGTTATAACTCACGAGATGTTTGATCATTACAGCAGCAAAAATAGCATTATGTAATATAGCCTCCTCCAAGTTTGGCAAGTTGATTCCAGCTTGCTAGGTGTGTTTTCCGATGACCAATAATAAGGCATTTTTGTTTTCTGTTTGTTAGCCATTTCATCTTTTATTAAAAAGGATCAAAGATGGGAATAATCACAGCGCACCAACCCCTTGAACTGAAACCACCCCCATACACAGATGCGCCGGTCAGAAATCAGTGCCCCGATGAGCTAGATGTGAGTTTACAGTTAGACAGGCTGAAGAAGAATCAAGGGTACTTTGAAACGCATCCCAGTTCCAGCTTCAGCATTTTCCTACTACATAAGGTGACTTCATACCCTGGGCCCTGTGTTCCATCCACGGCTTTGGCTTTCCAGTGACAGCGGTTCCCTGCTTCCAATCCACCTCTGCTCCCTTGCCGGCGGTGGCCAAGGCAAGGCATCCTGGTTACGTGTCAGATCTCTGTCCCAGAGGCTACCTGACTGTCATGCTGACCTCTATTTTAATTTTGTGAGTGCATTTTTATATTTTCTTATAAATAATTGCACTTTACATGTTACACAATGGCTGTTGCTCTTCTCTCCCCCTTCCTACTTTTAATTTTTTATTAATATAGTGGTAAACAGAGGTGAATACGTTCCAAAAAAAAAGAACATATGCAAAAATGCCATACAAATCTCTGTATGCCCTTTTCAGGGCTGCTGATAGAAATTGCGGGGCCCCATACAGACTATTTGACAGGGCCCCCCCCCCCCCAAGAGAGTATTAAAGCTATATTTTGCTAAAAGTACAATAAAACTATTAGCAGACACAA
>BLSH010495022.1:67023-83988 GCA_018402905.1 Glandirana rugosa | reverse complement strand
TGAGGTGTCCGACAGAGGTTAAACTAGGTGCCCTTCTGGTTTCTTTTCACCAATATACTACCTGTCTTACTACCTTCTGGCGTTCTCGACACGTCTCGTTCCGGAAACTACATAATGTTCGGACCTGAACAAAGATTTCTTGAAATCTTACCTACAAGAATACTTGAAAATCGGTTTCTGACTTTGTGGAAGAGTCACTTTCTTTATACCCCCAACGTAAGTTCTTTTACTTACGAATCATACTCAATAATCAGATACACCTCAGACTCTCTTTTTAGTTCCCGCCTTACACAATGCAAACTATATTTTATATAATATACTTTTACCTTAACAACCAACTGCCAAATGACCCATTGTTTCAGGACAGCCTGTGTTACCAAGGCATTCGTTTGAGAAGCATCTTCAAACAAACCTGATCTGTTAAAATTAGTCTGATAGATAAGTAATTTGTTCATATAATATATTTTATATCAAACGTAACACATTCCGCCCTTGATTTTTCTCTCAGACTCCACATAGACTAATAACTCATACTAAGCATTCATTTTCTTGAATGCAACCCCCATATTTCTTTCACTGAGAAGGTGTTTCAGTCTTTGGCTAAAAGTTCATAAGAACATCCATTCTAAAGTTCTTTAGAAACAAGTCCAGGCTTGTAATACATCAAAGGCCTTGCTCTGCACAGCTCTTGCGGTCTTCCATCATTCTGTCCATCATATAACCACTTTTCTTTGGTCTTCCCGTGGATCAAATTGGAGACAGCCTGTGGAGTGGAAAACAAAGCATATTATCTGTTCCTTCTAATAAAACATAAACAGTAGACCCCGGCCCTTTAGCTACAATCTCTCCTCTAACTAGCTTCTTGCCTGGATCTCTGACCAATAGAGTTGGTCAAACTTCTGGAAGCTCGGGTTCTGCAGATTCGGCCGAACTTCGGGAAAAAGTCCGGGTTCGGGACCGGACTTGACCCGAACTTTGTCCCGGACCGCGAACCCCATTGAAATCAATGGGGACCCGAACTTTTAGGCACAAAAATGGCTGTAACAAAGTCCTGCCAAGTCCTAGAGGTCTGCAAAAGGAACGAAAATGGGGGTAAGAGTCGGACAAGTGCCCTACAAAGAAATGGGGATAGGGAAATAACTTAAAATAATTTTTAAGCTAAAATCACATAAAAAAATCAAAAATGGAGGTGGATGTGGAGTTAGAGGTTGAGGAGGCGGTGAAAGTGGCGGTGGAGGAGGAGGAGGTAGCCAACACTGTTATTTTTTATTTTTGTGCAAGAAATGCACCGCTGGCCACAAAAATTTAGTTTTTGGGTTTTTTTTTTTTAAACCAGCAATATAGACTTTTTTTTATTTTTGTGCAAGAAATGCACCGCTGGCCGCAAATGTAGTTTTTAGAATTTTTTTTTTTTTTTAAAACCAGCAATGTAGATGCACTTTTTTATTTTGTGCAAGAAACAATAACCTCTCCCTATAGAACTAGGAGATGATTTTAGAACAATAATCTGTCCCTCTAAGTAACAGCTGGAATAAACTTTCCCTATAGAACTTGGAGATGATTTTAGAACAATAATATGTCTCTCTATGCAGCTGGAATAAACTTTCCCTATAGAACTTAGAGATGATTTTAGAACAATAATATGGCTCTCTATGCGGCTGGAATAAACTTTCCCTATGGAACTTGGAGATGATTTTATAACAATAATATGGCCCTCTATGCGGCTGGAATAAACTTTCCCTATAGAACTTGGAGATGATTTTAGAACAATAATATGGCTCTCTATGCGGCTGGAATAAACTTTCCCTATAGAACTTGGAGATGATTTTAGAACAATAATATGGCTCTCTATGCGGCTGGAATAAACGTTCCCTATAGAACTTGGAGATGATTTTAGAACAATAATATGGCTCTCTATGCGGCTGGAATAAACTTTCCCTATAGAACTTGGGGATGATTTTAAAACAATAATATGGCTCTCTATGGCTGGAATAAACTTTCCCTATAGAACTTGGAGATGATTTTAGAACAATAATATGGCTCTCTATGGCTGGAATAAACTTTCCCTATAGAACTTGGAGATGATTTTAGAACAATAATCTTTCCCTTAAAGCAACAGCTGGAACCTTTCCCTATAGAACTTGGAGATGATTTTAGAACAATAATCTTTCCCTTAAAGCAACAGACTCTACCTAGTCCAGTCAGATCATTCTGTGCAGCAGGATGAGGTCTGCAATCTGCCCCTCAAAGCAGCAGTACTAGTATCTCTACCTCTACCTAGTCCACAATCAGATCGTTCAGTAATGCAGGATGAGATGTTCTATAATATCTGCAATCTGTCCCTCACAGAGCCAGCAGCATCCTCTCCCTAAACTATCCTGAGAGCATATGACATGCAGCACGGTGACTCCAGCCCCATATAGAGGCTGTGTCACATGATGCACTGGCCAATCACAGCTATGCCATTAGTAGGCATGGCTGTGATGGCTTCTAAGGGCAAACCAGTGAAGCACTTGTTGATTGGCTGCCCTTGGCAGCTATTCAACACATGGAATCAAATACCAGAACCCGGAACTCGAACCCAAACTTTTTTTGAAAAGTCCGGGTTCGGGTCCCGGACACCCCAAAGTTCGGTACGGACCCGAACTTTACAGTTCGGGTTCGCTCAACTCTACTGACCAACATTTTGCCACGGAAATACTGAACTCTGAACTCCAGCTGTGGAATATGCACCTCAGCCCCTGCCATCTTCTCATATGGTGTGCTTTTGCCTATTGGCCTAGAATTTAACAACATGAATGCCAGTGTGAGGACCCAATCCTGCCCCCTTAGTGTATGTGTGGGTGTAAGCTTGCGTATCTGGTCCTTCAATAGCCCGTTGTATCTTTCAATCAAACCAGCTACCTGTGGATGTTATGGGATGTGGCATAACCAGTTCACTCCAGAGTCTTTTGCCCATTGCTGTACTGTTGATCCGGTGAAGTATGAGCCGTTATCACTTTGGACTTGTTCGGGACAACCATAAGCAATGACAAGTTTCTGGAGCAGTTGAAGCGTTGGGGCTTGATCTGCACGTTTGCAAGGATGAACAAGCAAAAGTCCTGAATAGGTGTCCACTGCAGTGCAACAATATCTCAGTCCATTGTTTCCCCGGGGCAGGGGACCGATGAAGTCATTCTGCCAGATCGCTGCAGGCCTCTCTCCCCTTTCAGTCGACCCAGTGGAGTACTTTTGCAATGGCCATTATCGTACTTCTCCACACACTGTACAGTTCTCTATTACAGTCTTTATCATGTCCATGGATATAGGCAATCCTCTCTGCTGTGCCCATTCACATGTTGCTTTCTGCCAAAAATGTCCAGATTGCTTGTGGGCCCAGTTGGCCAAGTTAATCAAAACAGGATTAATTGGTACAACTGCTTTCACTTTGGCAATTTCATCTACCACTCTGTAATAGTTCTCAAAGTCTGGGACCAAGGGCACATGTGCGTCAACATGCCCCACTTTTATGGTGCAGGAGTAAGCTTCCTTCCAGATGTAGTCCCAGACTTCCTTGCCTCCCTACACCACCTTTCCATGAATCCTCCAATCATTCCACTTCCACATGGGCATCCAAGTTATCAGTCCTATAAAGATCGCCCAACTGTCAGTGTAGATAGTGACATGGGAATAAGGATCCTCCTGAAGAGTCATCACTACAGCTTTCAACTCTGCATACTGACTGGACACTCTAATTCCGGTCTCCTGCAGGACTGTGTCTGTACTTGGGTTGTAGGCTGCTGCTGTCCATTTACGCCCAGACAAGGCGACTATGGCTGAACCATCAGTGAACCATGCTGAGTTCTTCATGTCTTCTGACAGAGACTCAAAGGGTGGAGCCTCTTGAATGGGGGATGACTGCAGCACAGGAATTTCTTCTTCTGGCTAGGTGCTGGTAAAATAACAAGCCCTGCCAACTGTTTTGAAATGTCTCTAACATCCCCAGCTGCAATGCCCCCTCTTTCTTGAAGGTACCACTTCCATTTCATCAGTGTCTGGATCTGGGCTACAGCTGCCCTAGTGGTCAGTCCATTATCTCTCACCCATCCTGCTATTGGAAATGCAGTATGGATGGTGACTGTGTCCTTTCCTGTAATGGTCTCTACATGTTGAAACATGTACTTCTCTAGAGGCGTGTATCTCTTCTGTGCCCCTGTCAGTTGTTTGGACCAAAATCCAATGGGTATTGCTCTCAGTCCTTTCTTTTCATTTGGCTGCCACAGACTCCAAGATATGGTACCATCCTGCTCCACGACATCCAGCTGAAATGGTACTCCTTGTCTCACGGGTCCTAATCCCTGATGCTGCAAAATGGCTTCTTTAGCAGCAAGGGATGCGGTCCGCTGCTCGGAACCCCATGAGAACTCTGTCTTTTTTGTTGTGACATTGTATATAGGCCTTAGAACCAGTCCAAGATGTGGGATGAATGATCTCCAGAATCCCACAACTCCAATGAACTTCTGTGTCTCCTTTTTGGTAGTAGGTGGCAACAGCACCTGGATAGTTTGCACAAGTGTCTCTGGAATTTAACACTGAGGCCCAGTCCACATCTTTCATAGGAACTTCACCTCTGTAGCAGGTCCTTGGACTTTGTCTCTGTTGATAGCCCACCCTCTGTTCTCCATGTGCTGTATCAGCAGGTGCAGTGCTTCAGTTACATCTTTTTTGCTCCAGAGATCATGATGTCGGCAATATAGTGAAACACAGCGACTTTCAAATTCAGCGTACTTAAATCTCGGGCAATCAGTCCATGACAAATCATTGGAGAATGAAGATAGCCTTGCGGAAGGACAGTGAAAGTGTACTGGCAGCCATCCCACACAAAAAAAAACTGGTCCTGACACTCTGGTTCTATCAAAATTGAAAAGAAAGCATTAGCCAAGTCTATCACAGCATGATATTCTCCTGCCTCTTTAGCGTTTTTTTCAACAATTGAGATCATATCCGGTACAGCTGACTTCAAGGGAGGTGCCACTTTGTTTAGACCTCTGTAATCGACAGTCATTCTATATGTCCCATCAGGTTCCTTTAATGGGAACACGGGAGACGAGAAAGGACTTACAGCAGGTCTAAGGATCCCTACTGCTCTTGAATAGTATCCCCAATTTCATTGTGGCCTCCAGGAAGTCTGTACTGCTTGAGACAGACCGGCTTCTCTGGTGGAGGAATGTAGACAGGGGTCCATTTTGCATGACCTCTGACCACAGCCTTCACCGCTTTAACGAGATACGCTTTATTAGGATACTCAAATGTGAATGTACCCCGTTCAGTCTGAATAGACTGACCTTGAAGTACATCCATCCCAAGAATATTTTCGGGTAACTCTGATACCAAAACATTTGTCCAACATCCTAGTCTCTTGCCAATAGCCAATTTCACCTGTGTCCTAACTGCTGCTGTGGTTTGCCCTCCCAAACCTTCTACATAAATCAATTCTCCTTTGTGATGGGAAGGATTCCCTTGCAAAAGTGTAACTTCAGCTCCAGTATCAACTAAAGCCATCTCATGTGTAGGCAAAGATGACTTACCCCACCATACAGTGACAGGTGCATTAGGGCGTAGGTCTCCTGCTGTCACTGTCCTCACTGCTATTACAGGAGACCCACCTTCCCTTCATAAAGGATAAGAAACCTCCCAATGCCCTTTTCTGAGTCTCTCTAACTCTTCCCCAGGATAAAGGGATTTGGGTTTGGGTTTATGTGCAGTTTTGGGAATTGGTTTGGGGCTAACAGGAGGGGTCTGTTCTGTTTTCTCCAAATCTAAGCTGATGTGATCCTCACTAGGAGTAGTGTTTCTAACCCTGACAGTTTTCCCCACTAAATGTTTTCAACTCTTTAGCATTTCTGCCGTAGGAATCCCATCTATCTCATCTTTAGGTACTCCTGCCTTTAGTAGGTCCACCCACATTTGTTTACTAGAGATAACTAGCCTGGTTTTCTCTTCACCTCCTGTCTTCTCTACCCCATTCCCTTTCTTCTCTGTTCTTTTCTGCTTGTATTCTTCCTGTCTGGCCTTGACCTTATCTACTGCCCTGACAGGTTTTGTTTTAGTCTCCTTTAGCTCCCCCAACTGGCTTAAGAGGGTAGTGGCTTCATGAATCTTGCTGTTTAATCCCAGGCCTCCCAACAAAGGAGCCCTAAGATTAAATGGCGCAGACTTCATCAGCTTAGAGTGCAGAGCAGACGTAAAGGGTTCCATATCTGGACCCATCCATTCTGGAAATGTATTTAATCCAGTCATACAACCCATCTCACATAACCTGGAAATACCCTCTTCTATTGATGTCCAGGAGTAGGTATTGTCCATGTCAGTAGGACTAGGGTATAATCAAACTATTCCATCTCTCATGAGGTCTAACAGTGAAAAATCCACACTAAACTCTCTGGCTTTTCGCATTGCCTGATGCAATTGTGGATCATGGGTTAACACTCGCATAGCCACTGCTTCCTTACCTGACAAAATAACACTGTCCGCCCCTTCATCCCACAAATGCAGGAGCCAACTCTATAGGGGTTCTCCAGACCTTTGTTTGTATTGTTTAGCCAGCTCATGGAGTTCAGTTTTTGTTAACTCCCGAACTTCTTCAAATTCAACATCTCTGAGGTTGCGATAATGCACCTCCCCATCTGCTATATCCTCTCTATCATGTTGCCTTTTCCTATGCTTAGTAATGAGTAATGAGATGCTTAGTCATTAGTAATGACATATCAAACTCTATCTCCTCATTCTCACTATCATTTAAGGAGAGCACATCCTCACAATCCCAGTTTTGGGATGTGACAATGGCACGTACCCTGGCTTTACTAACAGTTTGCGGACCTTCCTTTTCCTTAAGGCATTAATTGATTTGGTCATGAGGGCTGCACACCTTTCTTGCAAATAATCAGCCTGACTAGCAGTTGTACAAACACACTCTGAAGCAACTGCTAGCTGGTCTTTTAATACCTTTATTTCTGTCTCTGCCTTCTCCCTTCTCTGTGATTCAGTATATAGAGCATGAAGGAAGTACCAACCCACTGTGGACACTGTCCTCTTCTCTTTTTTACTTAAATCCAACCCCTTAAGGCTAAAATCTACAAAATGATCTGAGACTTTAACACTCCAAGTCTTATTCAAGGGAGAAGCATACTTTACAAACTCTTTAGCAAGAGGCTTCCACTAATTGTCTCTGGCCCAGATAGGTAAACTGCACACTTCCTTCTGGTCACCAGAAACCTCTGCAGCCTTGCTTTTCCTAAACATTTTATGCAGCATTTTTACTTAATACAAGCTACACAACACACCACAGAAAAACACAGGTCTGCTTCAGTTGAACTTATAGCACAGATCACGGCATGAGCCCTCAATTGTTTTGCTTTAAACTTGTTTACCTTAACAACCAACTGCCAAATGACCCATTGTTTGAGGACAGCCTGTATTACCAAGGCAATCGTTTGAGAACAATTTTTGTTTTATATGTTCAAAACAGCGCTTGCAAAACTATGGTGATCCCCTTATTTCATGCTTTAAATTCAATACATATGATATATAAAACCAGTAAATAAATACATCAAAATCGATAAGTGCTACTGTAGCCCAGCGGCTATAACAATTGCTATATGTGAATAAATAAAATTCAATTCCAACAGTGCTTACAGTATTAAAGTGATCCCTCTATTATAGACCTAAAGCGCGGTTTGACTTCTCCACACCGTATGGTTGGAGAGTCAAAGGAATCCGGTAAGCAGGGTACAATCCCCTGAAATATTATTCTTTTCACCACTCAAGCACCCATATACAGCACGAGCACTTTAAAGCACAAAGAACTGTTGCCTGGATAAAGACTTGAAGTATTATCAGTCTGTGACTAAACAGCACTCACATAGTATAACTTCGGATTGCACATCATAAATACCGTTTTTGCACAGAGCACAGCACTTTATTTGGACTTCATTTAAAATATTTATTATGTATTGATTTATTCTATTTATGAGAAATTGCAAATATATTGAATTAGAGGGATCACTTTAATACTGTAAGCACTGTTGGAATTGAATTTTATTTATTCACATATAGCAATTGTTATAGCCGCTGGGCTACAGTAGCACTTATCGATTTTGATGTATTTATTTACTGGTTTTATATATCATATGTATTGAATTTAAAGCATGAAATAAGGGGATCACCATAGTTTTGCAAGCGCTGTTTTGAACATATAAAACAAAAATTGTTCACACATATTACGTTTTCCCCATAATAATTGGGCTAGAGCAGCAGCTTGCATACAGGACACTGCATTCCACACCAAAGGACAAGCGCTGGCTAAGGGATACACACCTTTCTCTAAAAAATCGTTTGAGAAGCATCTTCAAACAAACCTGATCTGTTAAAATTAGTCTGATAGATAAATCATTTGTTCATATAATATATTTTATATCAAATGCAACGCATGCCCCTATCCTAAAATTTCACAAGCTGCCACAGCCAATAAGGTCAGGTTTTACATTCTGGGTATGTCAATTTTAGTAATGTTTGCCTACCTTTATGGTCAATGAAGAAATGCCCCCTGATATTCGTGTACCATGAAGTACTCCCTTACACTGGTGACTAGTGAACATTGTACTGTACCTTTAGACTAGGGGGGTAGTGAGGAAGTACCCCCTTACGCTACCGGTGAATATAAAAGTACCTGCTTACATTGGTGGTCAAAGCCCCCTTATTGGACCTTCTAAGACTACTGGCTACAGTTAAAAGTTTTGAAAGGATTCAAACCTGCAGGATTCAACCCAAAGCTATGGTAGCAGTGAACCTGAACCTTATCCTACTTGAAATAAGGGCCTACCAGATGGTCTTCTGTTAAATTTGATATATTGACTGATATTATATACAGTTATTAGGTAAATATTAAAAATAAAATATTAAATATATACATTTATTACTGTAAATTACACTTTATTCTACCAAAATGCATGTTGTATGATGCTAGTTTTTAATGTTTAAACTGAAACCTATATACAATGGCTGAAATGTAAAAATATACAAATGCTGTATGCTAAAGAAAAGGCAAACACGCTTAATTCAGCTGGCTCTGCTCCATTCCAAACACTGGAAACGCTTAGAAAGGCAACAAATGTAAAAATATTTAAGAGACATAAAATCTAATTAAACATTTCTGTTCTTCAACCATAAAATATATACTAAGCACCGAAAAAATGTCAACAGAATGTGTTTTCTCCAGCTAACACATTGAAGAGATAAAACAGTTATGAAATATACAGTATCTCAAAAAAGTGAGTACATCCCTCACATTTTGTAAATATTTTATTATATCTTTTCATGTGACAACATTAAAGAAATGACACTTTGCTACAATGTAAAGTAGTGAATGTACAGCTTGTATAACATTGTAAAGTTGCTATCCCCTCAAAATAACTCAACACACAGCCATGAATGTCTAAACAGCTGGCAACAAAAGTGAGTACACCTGTAAGTGAAAATGTCCAAATTGGGCTCAAATTGTCAATATTTTGTATGGTCTCCATTATTTTCCAGCATTTCCTTAACCCTCTTGGGCATGGAGTTCACCAGAGCTTCACAGGTTGCCTTGTGCTCCTCCACCTTCCATTTGAGAATGCCCTACAGATGCTCAATAGGGTTTAGGTTTCTAGACATGTTTGACCAGTCCATTACCTTTACCCTCAACTTATTTATCAAGGCAGTGGTTGTCTTGGAGGTGTGTGTTGGGGTCATTATCATGTTGGTCTACTGTCCTGTGGCCCAGTCTCAGAAGAGAGGGGATCATGCTCTGCTTCAGTATGTCACAGTATATGTGGGCCTTCATGGTTCCCTCAATGAACTGTAGCTCCCTAGTGCCAGCAGCACTCATGCAGCCTCACGCCATGAAACTCCCACCACCATGCTTGACTGTAGGCAAGACACACTTGTCTTTGTACTACTCACCTAGTTGCCGCCACACAAGCTTGATACCATCGGAACTAAATACGTTTATCTTGGTCTCATCAGACCACAGGACATGGTTCCAGTAATCCATGTCCTTAGTCTGCTTGTCTTCAGCAAACTGTTTGTAGGCTTTCTTGTGCATCATCTTTAGAAGAGGCTTCTTTCTGGGACAACAGCCATGAAGACCAATTTGATGCAGTGTGCGGCGTATGGTCAGAGCACTGACAGGATGACCCCCCCCCATCCCTTCAACCTCTGTAGCAATGCAGACAGCACTCATATGTCTATTTCCCAAAGACAACCTCTGGATATGATGCTGAGCACATGCACTTAACTTTGGTCGACTGTTCTGAGTGGAACCTGTCTTGTTAAACCGCTGTATGGTCTTGACCACCGTGCTGCAGTCTTGACAATCTTCTTATAGCCTAGGCCATCTTTATGTAGAGCAACAATAGTTTTTTTCAGATCCTCACAGAGTTCTTTGCCATGAGCTGCCATGTTGAACTCCCAGTGACCAGTATGAGAGGGTGAGAGTGATAACAAATTTAACACACCTGCTCCCCATTCACACCTGAGACCTTGTAACACTAACAAGTCACATGACATCGGGAGGAAAAATGGCTAATTGGGCCTAATTTGGACATTTTCACTTAGGGGTTTACTCACTTTTGTTGCCAGTGGTTTAGACATTAATGGCTGTGTGTTGAGTTATTTTGAGGGGACAGCAAATTTACACTCTTATACAAGCTGTACACTCACTACTTTATATTGTAGCAAAGTGTAATTTCTTCAGTGTTGTCACATAAAAAGATATAATAAAATATTTACAAAAATGTGAGGGGTATACTCACTTTTGTGAGATACTGTACGATGGTGTGGTGATAAATGAATATTACATTTTCTACAAGGGTGAATCACAACAGTTTTTTGTTTTCCAAGAATATTGATGGGAAAAGGTGGCAAAGCAAAGAGAAAGGTGAACCTCAGTATTTGAGTCAGGGAGTAGGAAAGAAATATCATTCACTTCAATTCATGTGTTTAGCATCAAGCCTTACTTTTAGCTATCAGGCTGATAGCAAACCAACAGCACTCACTCCGAGCCCTTCTGTAAGCCCTCTTTCCTACACATCAGCCCTCCTAAAAATGATCTTACAAAGCACAGAGTATCACTTCAATTCTGGTTTCAGCTTTCTTATGTCATATGCCAGCTCTTTATAAATACAGATTAAAGGTAACTACGCTGGTTGAGTGTTAAATTAATGTCATTTTTTTATAGGTATACATAGGAGAACTAAAGGATGCTTATATTAACCTTTTGCCGCTCACGTAACATATATGTGCGGCAGAAAAAAGATGGGCTTCAATGCCCACATTTTGCACATATGCATCACTTGGCAGCCAATGTTTCTGTGCTAAGAGTACACTCACTGCGCTCTCCCAGCAAAGAGACCAAGCTGACAAAAAACGCTGTTAGTCTCCACTAATGATTGGTAGCTGTCGTGACTGGCTCCCAATCATGTGACCACAATGACAGCCAATCCTTCCCCCCAGGCATTCAGAACTTTTTAAAGGGGCAACAGGGCGTTTGGGTAGGGGTAAAGTAGGAGTTTTTCTTTAACCACTTCAATACCAGGCACTTAGAACACTTCCCGCCCAGACCAATTTTCAGCTTTCAGTGCTGTTGCGATTTGAATGAGAATTGCGCAGTCGTGCGACGCTGTACCCAAACAAAATTTTTATCATTTTGTTCCCACAAATAGAGCTTTCTTTTGGTGGTATTTGATCACCCCTGTGGGTTTTATTTTTTGCGCTATAAAAAAAAAAGACCGAAAATTGCAGAAAAAAAATATATATTTTTCTTTGTTTCTGTCACAAAACTTTGTATAAAGTACATTTTCTCCTTCACTGACGGGCACTGATGTGGCTACACTGATGGGCACTGATGACTCACTAGATGTTCCCAGCGTATGTGAGAGCAAAAAGATCCCTCCAGTGATGGCGTGCAGCTCAAGCCTCGTTCTCTATTAGGGAAGTGACCAGATGGTTGGTGCAGCCCGGATGGGCGGTGTGACTTCTACGTACGTTTCGCTGAAGCTAGCGTCTTCAGGAACTTCACTTCCTGATGACGCCCGCAACTGCCTCTGTATCTTGCCATTTATAGAAGGCGATCTGCCCAGCGCTGCCAACCTGCCGCAGTAAATGTACACGACACAGTCGGCGAGCAGTTAATAGTAGCTGCTGCGGTTAACCCAATGGGGTTGTTTCACTTAGGCCTCATGCACACAGGACTTTAAAAAAAAGTTCTAAAAACGTCAGTAGCTTTGTAGTGAGTTTTCAGCGTTATTGCACTAGTGTTTTTTGTTTTTTTTTTGTGTTCTTTCTTTTTTTTTTTCAATGACTCTAAAATGTTTAAAAACGCTGGTGAGATGCATTTTTTGAGCATTTTTATTTTGAGAGTTTTTCAGCGTTTGAGCGTTTTTACAGCTGAAAAACTTCTCTGAGAACCCACTAGAATACAGCTCAAAAACTCCCCTGCCCAAAAAAAGTTGATAACAGCCTATGTGTGCATGGACACATAGGGGTTGATTTACTAAAGCGGAAGAGTGCAAAATCTGGCGCAGCTCTGCATAGAAACCTTCCAGTTTTTTGGTGAAAGCTTAATTGAACAAACTAAAGTTAGAAGATGATTGGCTACCATGCACAGCTGCACCAGATTTTGCACTCTCCAGTTTTAGTAAATCAACCCCATAGGATAACATAATGGGGAGTTTATTGACTGTAGAAAAAAACATATGAAGCCAAAAACAGCAGTTGTAAAAATGTCCAAAAACGTCCTGTGTGACTGAGCCCTGGTTCAGACCAGTGCGATTACAGAGCCGGTTCCCACATCACATCACTCCTGCAGGCAGTTCACACTTTTGTCACCATTCACTCTACAATTCTCCACATGGAATCCACTTATAAAAGAAGATACCAGGGGAGAAGTCTCTGCGTTTTATTTTGTAAAACAATATAAAATATTCCA
Source organism: Glandirana rugosa (assembly GCA_018402905.1). NCBI lineage: Eukaryota > Metazoa > Chordata > Amphibia > Anura > Ranidae > Glandirana > Glandirana rugosa. The sequence continues at coordinate 70,985 of BLSH010495022.1, read as the reverse complement.
CTCACTTGTTCAAGTGCCTATGTGAATGGGCACTAGGTGTATACAGCTAGTGCATAGAGGGAAAATGGTCGCCACCGGAAGCAGCGTATGTTTCACCAACCAGACATAGAGGCTCGTAAACCATGCCTCAATGCATTTAATCCTGATTGGATATCTTCAGGCAGCTTCCTAAAGATGTCCAAGCAGGACAAAACTCATTGAGGAGTGGTTTACAACCTGCTATGTCACATCTAGTGATGCCACATCTGATTGGTAGAACGCACTCTGCTCCTGGTTTAGGAGCGGCGTGATCAATTTCTATCCCTACACAAGCTGTATACACAGTGCACAGCTTCCTGATATCACCTTCACATACTTATACACACTAGCACCAAAACATAATGAATGTATCCATCACGTGAGCCTTTTGTGTCCATCATTAAAGCGGAGTTCCACTCAAAAGTAGAACTTCCACTTATCCATCTCCTTCCCCCCACCGGTGCCACATTTGGCACCTTTCGGGGGGAGGGGGGAACGGGTACCTGTTTTTGACAGGTACCATTCCCCACTTCTGGGAGACGGGGCCGTGGTGCCGTCTCTCGGAAGTTTGACCCCTCCTCTTTTCTCTGCTGCCGGAACAAATTAAAAAGTGCAACGCGCTTCACGAATGCGCAGTAGGGGACCGGCTGTGAAGCCTAAAGGCTTCACTGCTGGGTTCCCTTACCAGGAATGGTGGCGACTGCACCCGACAACCTATCCGAAGATTGGCTGGGGTGCCGACATCACAGGCTCCCTGGATAGGTAAGTGTCTATATATTAAAAGTCAGCAGCTCCAGTATTTGTAGCTGCTGACTTTAAATTTTTCATTGGGGGGTTGAACCTCCTCTTTATCCACTGTATGACATTAATGTCTTTATTACAGTGCCTGGCGCTAGAACATAAAATATATTTTAGCCCCCATACCCTGCTGTCACTCTGCTGGAGGTTACAGCTTTTTCATGTGGTAGAACCCCCCTTACTGAAACGATGCTCCATGAATGTTTCCTCCTGCCTGCTGCAGATGATGACACCATCCCAGCCTTGGCAAAATCACTTGACAGACGTTCAGGAACATTTTTTTTTATGTATATTATAAGGTTTTTTTTTTTTAAATCTACACTTGTTGAATATTTGAACATGCTAAAAATGTATTACCGGCGCTGTCCGGTAAGCAGGGTGGCAAGAGGGGAGCACGTGTGTCACACCAACAGAAGCATTATTTGGATTTCACTATATGGTAACCTGTTTTTATATAGTAGATTTACGTTTTAGTCCTTACCAGCTTATATTGTAACATTGCTATTCATTATTCTTGCATTGGAACAGTTGGGAACATTGGAATAAGGATTATATATACCAGGGCTTGAAAGTATTGCTGCTGTAAATTTGAGTACACTAAGAGGAGATACTTTTTCTTTACCATTTGGCATGCACTGATTGTTTTTTGTTTATTGCACTAGCACTTTGCACGCCACATAGCGTGGTCACACTACATCTGTATATTTTAAACCAATTTTTATTCTTAATATTTGTTACAGTATATAGTTTCTTCAGCACAAGAGCACTTTTGCCTAAAGGATACACGTCTTTTATTCTATTCTCTCTATGCTCTTACAACTAGCGCTACAGATTTAAGTTATTTTTATTATTATAAGAACACAGGAGGTTTTTACCCCAGTCACATGTTACACAGGGGAGCGCCAGTCCAGATCTACCACTCACATTCACAACACTCCCTTTAGGGGGAGTACCACTGGAGGCAGCACACCCAGATACCGGTCCCAAAGAATCCTAAGCGCGGTTACTTTGAATTTAAAAATGTATTTACTACACAGACTTGTAAAGTTACTAAAAAGTAAATGCATATATGTGCAAAAAGTAACTATGCAAAACTGTTGCAAATTCTTTGCTTTTATAATAAAATTATATAATATAATTTAAGCTGCCTATATAATGCAGTTTAAAATGATTCTTTTTACCCTAATACATTATATGCATTAAGGTAAACACCCTTCTGTGTCAGAGGATCCCTCCCAGGCCTTTATACTTACCTGAGTCCAATCTCGATCCAGTGTTGTACACAAGATCAGTGGCTCTCTCTACTCTCTCTTTCCTCACTGGGTAGATTGATATTGTCATTGGCTCCCACTGCTGTCAATCAAATTCTGTGAGGAGGGAGTGTGGGACAGGGCTGAGCCGTGTTATCTGAGTCTATAGAAACAGGCGGCTTAGCTAGTTATTGAGCCAACACTAGTGTCCCCATAGAAAGCCACATTCTATGGGGGCACTCACTGAAGAGGAGGCGTTAGGAGCACCAGTGGGGGACCCCATAAAAAGAGGATCGGGGTGCTTGATCCCCTTTACACAGAGAAGGTAAGTATGACATGCTTATTCTTTTAATTTAAAAAAACATCTTTACAATCACTATCTTGCTTGATAAATCATCCTGAGATTATTTCTTCGCCATCTATGTCTAGCAAGTATTATAGGTTGAGGTTGTGTTTTTTTTGTTTTGTGTTTTGCATATCTGTATAGGTCAAGTGATGGTCAAACAAGTATTAGTTGAAAATGATAAATTACTTTGGCTTTAGAAGGAAAAGGGGAAATTCCACCGACAGTTACTGATAAAGTTTCATCATGGAAAAATAAGCATATTAGAAATCACAAAGGGATTCCATAACCATGCTCAGTTAGGATCACAGGGAATAGACAGGTCACAGGTCAATAAAACTTTACTTTAGTTTGCTTTACTCTTTGGATCTCTTAAACTTTTTTTTTACAGGTGTTAAAGTATTTTTTTTCCATTCAGCAATTAGATCATAAGGTCATCCTGATGATGATTTGTAAATGCTTGTACATTCTCTAAGTTCTGGAACGTGAAAGACACTATTAAAACAAATCTGTGACATACTGTATAAACCTAATATACATAAATCACAAGCAAATCAACATGCTCACAAATCTGTGACATACTGTATAAACCTAATATACATAAATCACAAGCAAATCAACATGCTCACAAATCTGTGAATTCTTAGTTGCTGCCCAGCACCTTAAGGCGTTTTCACTCCACCCCTCTAAGATACATTGCAAATAATTAGTGTTGAGCGAACCCGGACTGTAACGTTCGGGTCCGTACCGAACTTTCGGGTGTCCGGGGCACGGACCCGGACCCGGACATTTCAAAAATCGTTCGGGTTCAGTCCGGGGTTCTGCTATTTTACTCCACGTGTTGAGAAGCTGCAGGGCAGCAAATCAACAAGTGTTTCACTGGTTTGCCCTTAGAAGCCATCACAGCCATGCCTACTAATGGCATTGCTGTGATTGGCCAGTGCATCATGTGACCCAGCCTCTTTATAAGCTGGAGTCACAGTGCTGCAGTCACATGCTCCTTGGGTTAGTGTAGGGAAAGGTAGCTGACTGCGTGAGGGACAGATTTGAGACATTTTAAGACCTGATCCTGCATCCTGAGATAGATTACTTTACTACTGCTGTCTGTGCTGTTGCTCAGAGGACAGATAGCAGAAATTAGAGATTTCAAATACCGCTGCTTTGAGTTGCAGATCAAACTCTGCTTAAAACAACGATCGCTACGATCGTGCTCAACGATCAGATTGTTGGGGGAATTTGAGATTTCAAATACCGCTGCTTTGAGTTGGAGATTTGCAGATTAAATTCTGTCCAACGAAACGATTGTACGTTCGTACACAAAGATCAGATTGACGTCAGTCTAGTGAGTTTCGTCGTCATACACTTTAGACTTTAATGAGGGTGTTAGACTAGCAACACACATGCTAGGGTGTTAGACTAGCAACACATGCTTGCATGCTAGCAAAGCAATCTGTCTCAAATTAGACGTTAGAGGTTGAGATTCGTCGCCATAAACTTTAGAGTTTAAGGGGGTTGTTAGACTAGAAACACATGCTTGCATGTTAGCAAAGCAA
>BLSH010495022.1:52175-63243 GCA_018402905.1 Glandirana rugosa | reverse complement strand
GGCTACCTCCTCCTACTCCTCTACCACCGCCACTTCCACCTACACTACCACGGTCACGGCCTAGTCAACCTCTAGGCTCCTACTCCACATCCACCCCCCTTCCCATTTTTTTACTTGATTTTAATTTATTTTCCCTATCCCCATTTATTTGTAGGGCACTTGCCCTAGTTTGAAGATGATTTTGGAACAGTTATATGGTTTCTACCGTTAATTAATACTTTTCAGACACAGTTTGAAGATGATCCACATTCACCTCCATTTTTGCTTTTTTTTGTTTTTATTTTTTAAAAAATATTTAAAGTTATTTCCCTGTCCCCATTTTTTTTGTAGGGCACTTGCCCTACCCTTACCCCCATTTTACTTCCTTTTGCAGCCCTCTGGGGCTTTCCAGGACTTTGCTACAGCCATTTTTGTGCCTAAAAGTTTGGGTCCCCATTGATTTCAATGGGGTTCGTTGTCCGTGCGATCGTTCGGGTTCCGTCCGGACCCGGACCCGGACTTTGTCCCGAAGTTCGGACGGACCAGCAGAACCCGAACGTCCAGGTGTTCGCTCAACTCTACAAATAATGTTTCAGCGCAACTAAAACAGTTTCTCTTGAACAAATGAGTCCCAAATGATGAAACAAAAGTCCTTAAAAAGGAGTTATGCCCACCCCTTTAAAAATTAAAAGTCAAAACATTATTCATACTTACAAATAATGCACCTACTAAAATCAACCAAGCAACCGCAGATAACTCTCCCTTGGAAGCTAGTCCAATTTTATCAACACCAAACCACCTCACAAAAAGGTATTTCAATCATATATCTGTCCCTTCAAGAAAAGACAATCTTTAACAAATATATCTACCAATATCTGCGTGGGAAACAGATCTAGGGCAAGACTACCCCAAGGGCAAGTGGCTGGGAGCTCTAAGGACCACCTACCACTCAACCAAAAGCGTAAGCCTTTGGGAGCTGCACCAAAAAATAATGCTGAGATGGTATTTAACACCACATAGGTTATCCAAGATACACACAAATGTATCCTCAGAATGCTGGAGAGGATGTGGCTCAGTGGGAACACTGTTCCATATCCTATGGTCCTGTCCAAGGATAAGCCATCTTTGGCAACAAGTGACTAAAATAATAGATGCAATCACAGGTTCTCAGAGAGAGCTGAATCCGGGATTGGCAATCCTATCTCTAGACATAGACACGTTCCCTATACAATATAGGACTATAGTTTCCCACCTACTAATGGCAACTCGCCTATCTATAGTAAGACAATGGAAAAAACAAGAAGCTCCCAGGATAGAGGAAATAATACGGATAACCCACCTACACGGAACCTATGAAGAAAATGTTCTCCAACTCTACTGAACTCTATCACACAATATCCCAACTATGGGAACCTTTTGGAATCTGGTACTCAAAATTTGAAGACACTTCCCATAACGTTAGATAGGAAATAAATAAGCTTCCCTCTGGCTAACGACAATATAGGTGTAACTGCGACCCCTTATAACCTGACTAGTATTATATTTCATTCTTCTTCTCCACTATACTCTTTTACTCAATATTCTTGTCTTTTATTCTATCATCTCTGTTCTTTGTTTTTAGTGAACACCTTTTTTTACACTAACCGTATTCCTATATAGATTGTGGAAATACAAGCCGTATAAGAACAATGACATTGTTTAACTGACAGCTAAACTGTCAAATCCATACAATAATCCACTGATAAATAGCAAATTACGTAGGTGCCTGCGGGTACCCTCTCCGACCATAAAGAGAGATCGAGGGAGGGCCCAACAGATACATATACAATTGCAGAATGTGGATAGAGATGTTTATGTTCCTGTTCACGCTCAAACTCATAAGAATGTTATGAATCAATTGGTGCATACGGTCATGGTATTTACATAGAGCAACTGATATATATGACTGTTTCTAATCAACACTTACATAAGCTCTCTACCATATTGAAGTAACAAATTATAATCTTCATTGTTTGTTTTCCAAGTCTGTACTGTACTCTTCAAACTTAATAAAAACTATTGAACATAAAAACTAAAAGTCAGCAGCTACACATACTGTACACATACTGCAGCTGTTAACTTTTAACATTAGGACACTTACCTGTCCTGGAGTCTAGTAATGTCTGCACCGCAGCCAATGTTTACATTGGCTGGTCGTGTGCTGCCGCCCCCATTGCTGGTAAGGGAAGCCGGCGGTGTAATCTTTCGGTTTCATGGCTGGGTCCCTACTGTGCATGTGCTCTCTTACAGAAGAGAGATGGGGAGGGAGGGGGATTGGTAATCTGTTGAAGAGAAGTCTGGGATATCTGAAATTCACTGCTAGTTGGCCACACATAAATATTTAAGGACTTATTTTATTTCATCATTTGGGACTCATTTATTCAATAGACAGATAGTTGTGCTGCACCATTATTTGCATCATTCTCCAAGTTCTATTAGCAGAAAAAAGATGGCTAGAGATGGGAGCAGCATGCAGAGAAATATTGGCCCATAATTAAGGAATATCTAAACAAAATAGAAAATGTAATATGTTGCAGGTTACCAGTTTCTAAAGGGGGGGGGCTTAATTTGTTTATTTTTCAGGCTAAGTGCATTTTCTGCCATTACAGAAAAATACATGTTGATCCTGCCAGTGTCCTTGTAATTTGCATTGAATTGATTTAATATCACAAACTATTTTAACTTCCTTCCCAGCTATCTTCTGTAAACTTCCAACCATGTAATGAAAATAAAGAGGGGTGGTTGTGTTTGCAATCCAAATCAAGACTGCAGCTTAGGGTAACAATGTTGTAGATACAATGAGTCAGGGAGTGTAGCCACCCAATAACAGGAAGTGGGGTGCTGGCAGGATTACCAGGTGAAAAAAAGGGTAAAGGCCTGAAAAAATTATAACTACAGACACCACATCTAGGGACTGGCAAGATGCAATATTTTACATATTTTGATTTGGGGCTTAGGTTCTCTTTACATTTAATCCCCTGAACAACTGGACATATCACAATTCTCTCCTGGTGCTGCCAAAGGCCCAGGTGTGGTGTTTGGACCCTTTTTCTCAGGTTCATAGCAGTAGAGAGAATTAGGCCTGCTTCCAGAGAGATTTTTTCACAGGCTGGAGAATCTCTAAGAGTAATAACGACCACATCTGTTCTCCATGTCTGCTCATTACTATCTTGCAGCACTTAAGAAACAATTTGATCACTGCAAGTGATGCTTCAAATTGGAAGCATTTACATTATATATTTTCCGCATTTAGGATAGATATTTTACAATACCACTATTTCAGGTGTTCCAGACTGCTACCTCCTCAGAAACTTCCACTAAGTGGAGTATGTGAATCAGGGTCTAGTATTGAGGGGATTGGCGCTGTCTGATTATATGTAGAATAATGAATAAATATGTGTTTAAATGATATATGCTGTATACAGTGCCTTTTATTAACGTGTAATGTGCTCACTAGCTTAGCCAAAATCACTTCTAAGCAAAGGATATAGAAAAAAAAAAAACTCAGTGTAAACGGATACTAAAAACACTGTGCAGAAATTAGTAAAAAATATATAAAAGATATACTATGCCGCAACTAATCAACAGGGGGCTTACTTCACACAAGTGTGGCCCAACACCCATGGGCTTTCAAGTGTAACACAATAAATAAAATAATGAATGAATAAATCTGTGCTTCAAAAATGAATATACATGTGCAAATTATGTGCAAAGTTTTTTGAGTTTTTGGACAATTTTTCCAAAGAAGTTTTTATAACAAAAATGTTGCCATAGGTATTAGTGATGGTTGTATTCCTTAATATAAAATGTCTCTATATTCAATGTGGCAGTTGTAAGGTGACTTCGGTGCTTCAATTCACAAGGTGACTTTAGTGCATCCACACGTGCTCCCCCTCAGGATTCCCTACTCACCAGAGGCAAGCATCCTTGCAGGGGTAACTCGCATATATGAAATCCAAAGCCGTGTCCTGATGTCTCAGTGCAGATTTCCCCTTGGCTAGGGATTAAGGCATATAAAAGAGGACAGATAAACCACACATAGCGTAATCCAATATTAAGTGTGTTTATTGAACACAAAATAGATAAAAACAAGTTATCCAGAGTAAAAGGTAATATATAATATCTGAGGTTACCACCTGGCAAATGCCGGCGCTTGTATTTGCAAGGGGTCCAGGTTGCCTCGTCTGTGTATGAATCTGCGTTCCACAGACGGCTTCACTGGAACCGGACGTAATAACTTTTAGATATTTATACTTAATCTCTAAAACCAATGAGCTCGTCATCCAATGAATAGGTCACAGTGTTGTAGGGGGTCCCCCTACAAAACTGCGACCTATTCATTGGATGACGAGCTCATTGGTTTTAGAGATTAAGTAAGTGTTAATAGCACTTTTTAAATAAATATCTAAAGGTTTTTACGCTATGGCGATAGTTCTTTATTTCATGACCCGACATGGTGAGTGACCCCCATGACAAGAATTTGGGTTGTTTTGACGTGCCTTACTCCTATGTAATATTGATGGGAACAGCATATGAGGAGGAAGTCGGAAAATACAGCCCCGTAGCCTACCACTGGACACTTGCCACATTCCACTAACAGTGGTCCATACTGGTCTCTTACCAGTTTTTGGTAAGTTTTTAATCCACATGGTGGAGGATTCCTCACGTTATTTTTGCATGCGCACACCAGTCACTTTATTCATCTTATGCCTGACACCTATATCACTACAATAAGCACTGGAACTTTTACATCATCTCCTTTTTACTTATTGGATTTGGTTTATTCTATGGACTATGAATTTTTAATACTTGATTGTTTTTCACTGCACCAACTCACTTTAAGGTCTGGTTGACTTTGATGTAACAGACTCACATTTACCTTTTGGTTTGTGTCATTGTGACATATACAGAGTTTACACTGAGTGAATCGACCTTGGTAATCTTGATAGATGAACCCACTTAATTCTGTTGTGCCTGTGTTATTATATTATAATTTAAGCACTGCACTTTTATATTCACTGTGTATACACTATTTTGCCATTGTGTTGTGCCAGCTGCTGTTCTGTCAAGAGTTATATAGTAAGCGCGGTATTTCCTAGTTTAATTACCTAAACCCAGTACTTGCATATTCTTGGTCCCTGGGAATATTGAGATTTTACACTGATCATTCATAATAAACCATACAAAACTTCATGGTGATTATTAAAAATTCAAACTTTAGACTATTTTTGACATTTCCTGCGAACTGCAGTTTATAAAACTGTGTTTGTATTTAACATGCATGAGTAATTACATTTGAAACAATGTATAGTGAATTTAGAAGGATTATGTAGACGTTGACTGAAGCCAATGCAAATAAATATGTTTAAAAACTATAGCTTTTTGCATTATAAGCTGTTAAAATTGGATCTAAGACACAAATACCTAGGGATCTAAGATGCAAGCCTACACAAAGTCTGTAATGGGAACAAAAACGTTTTTGTGAAAATGAGTCGGTATCTCCTCTCCCAAGATTATTATGTCTAGGAACACATCCAAACACCTGCTCTGTGCGTTTAGAGGAGAATTCACAGTTCATAACTGAACCCAAACACATGTAATAAAAGAAAGCTGCATTGTCTTTCTAAGTGGCAGATCAGTGGGCACAAATTCAGTTTAAAGTGTAACTATTCATTAGAACAACTAAAAGTAAATATCATATATCTCTGCTGTCTAGACTTGCTGAACCTTGGGAATGTATCAAGATTATTGTCCATATAATGGTCTGCACAATTATTTTGCATGTGACTTATACATTTTCAAGAACTTGGTAGGTAGACCAATGAAGGTGAAGGATAATTTCTGAATGCTTCTGTTTGTTTACTACATTTTGTCTGTTTTACTTTGCTATAAAAATGAGCCTTAAAATCCTTAAAACGAAAATAATAAATATAAACTTATGATTTAAAAATGTGTAATAATTCCACATGGTGTGAAGTTTTGGGATGAGTTTTGAGAAGCACCCAGTAGAAAAGTTCAAGGAATGGGGGCGTGGCCTGACCATGGCGGAGTGAAGACACACTTCACCGTAGCTCCGGGCCTGATTCCGGCCACCCTGGCAAATATACAACGCACTGACAGGCATGTACTCCTCTAAAAAGCGGAAGGGAAAGCAGACTTCTACGGGGACAAAATCCGGGAAAGCTTCCAGGACTGGAGGAGATTTAAATCATTATTTCTCCAACTCTCAGACTGCATCCCCGTCAGGCAAGATGGCGTCGCCATGCGGCTCACACAGAGTGACTCCCGAACGGACCTCCCAAGAATGCTCGCAGAGCCCAGGCGACCTGTCCATACCGGACACTCCAGCTCCTCACGGAGGACCCAGAGGCTCCTAAGCTACCGCGGTGGCACCTGGAGGAGATTCAGATCTCAGGGACTTAATAAGAGCGCTGCCGACGAGAACGGACATAGAGGCCATCCTCGCCCGCCTCGAAGAGCAGCGTCGGATAGACATGCAGGAGGTAAGGGGAGAGGTGGCCGCTCTGGACACGAGAGTGACCGCTGGGGAAGCCTCGCTAGGAACCCTGACGTCGCGGGTCGCAGCACTGGAAACGTTACAAGATTCCCACATGGAATCAGCCGTATTCCTCCAGCTCCAACAAGAAGCAATGGAGGATAGAAGCCGGAGGAACAACCTCCGCCTCCGGGGCCTTCCTGAAGCCACGGGGTCGGAGGACCTTGCGGCTACAGCAACGGCAATCTTCCACAGGCTCCCTGATACTTCATTACCGGCTACATTAGAATTCGACCGCATACACCGGGCCCTGGGTCCCAAACCAGAAGACGCTAACAGACCCCGGGATGTTATATGTAGACTGCACCATTATATCCACAAGGAGCTAATCTTGAAAAAGGCCTGGGACAATGGGGATGTGGAGTTTGATGGAGCCTTTGTGAGAATCCTCCCGGATGTATCCCGAGCAACACTACAGAGAAGGGCAACACTCCGACCGCTCCTAGACCTGGCACGATCCTCAGGGGCCACCTACCGATGGGGATACCCCTTAGCAGTGACTTTCACGAAAGAACGGAAATCATTCACAATCCGAAGTCCCGGGGACTTGCCCGCACTCTTTCAGTTCCTGAACACAGAGCTGATCCCGATTCCAAACTGGCTGTCGTTCCTATCACCGTTCGGACACCAATCAGGAACTTGGACACACAGGAGAGGTCTCCAACCCAGACCACAAAGATCAAGAAGGAGATCGCGGGCTCCCTCACCAACAGGACCACGTGAGTCATAACGAACTTAGACAGCTATCCGGCCCTGCTAGCCACTTCTACCTGTCCTCCCGGAACCTGACAACCTATTCCACCCCTACCCTTACTTTAACTTTCTGAAACTGCATCTAGAAGTTCCCTCTCCACCTATGTCACGAGACTATGATCATGATGTGCGGTGTGCAGACTACAAGGGAGGACGGGATGACATGGTTTAACAGTCTTACCGAAGGGACCCTGCCATCTTTCTACCCCAAGAAAGGACTGAAGGTTGAGCTCTTGAACTATGTATAGCTGGAACCGAAGATCCCCCAGGTTACAACAGAGGGCCTCCTCTTTGACAACACTCAAACTGCAAGAGCTTATGAACAGAACCATGGACACCAGGGACTTCTGGGGACTGGGTGTTGGTCCCACACAATGGAGGGGTGGGTGTGGCAGGAGATGGGGGGGCGGAAGACCCTAAGTTAATAGATAAAAGGATGGGCAGGATAGTTAAAGTTCACCTCACACCTTATACGGAATATGTATGATCGTTTGATTCCATTGTTGATATGAATAGATTGTTACATAGCCTGAACTCAAGCCTAGAATATGTAATACTTACTCTGATTTAGTAGTGCTTATCTCAGGGCCGGGGTGGCTGGGTTGGGCTCCGTAGAGCTTCCGAAGCCGACGTCAGCTATCTCCCCCACATAGGCCAGCACACGACGACCCGATTTCTAGGTCGCAGTGTGCACACCGCTACAAGCGGTTCAGTTAATTAGCAGAGAGGGGACGAACGAGGGGGCAACCACCCATTGATCCTCCACCCTTCCTCTCCTCTCCACTTCCGTTTATCTCTTTCTTTATCGTTCTTTTTCTCTAACCTTCTTATCTCTCCCCTCCCCCCCGCCTTGCTTATCCTTCCACCGGGCAGGTGCGACGATGATGGACAAGTTACAAATATTCTCGCTCAACGCAAAGGGACTCAACACTCCTGAAAAGAGACGGATGCTCCTGAACGACCTGAAACGCGGTAAGATAGATGTCGCTTTTATACAGGAGACCCACTTTAGGAAAAATAACCTCCCTATACTTAAAAATAGGCTTTACCCCATAGCTTATCATTCTACTAATGATACTAAGTCTAAAGGGGCATCCATACTGATAGCAAGCAAAGTACCGTGGACCTGTCACGGGGTAGTGACTGATGAGGGAGGGCGATTTGCCTTTGTTAAAGGAATGGTTGGGGAAACAAAGATGACCTTTGCTACAATATATGCACCCAACATGCACCAAGATACCTTTCTCAAACGTACCCTTGATAAGCTGTCAGAATTTAAAGAGGGACAATTAATCCTAGGTGGGGACTTTAATATTCCCCTGTCTCCCAGCACAGATTCCTCCACGGGAACCTCATCCGTCCCCCGAACCGTGCGCGATCGCATAGCCCAATACCTACATGCGGCCCAATTGACTGATATATGGCGGATACACCACCCTACCGACCGAGATTATACGTTCTATTCAACCCCCCACAAAGTCTATACTAGAATAGACTTCTTCCTTATACCACACAATCAGCTATTCACCACCCACGATTCCGCAATTGGCCTGCGGACCTGGTCTGACCATGCGCCCATCACATTAACCTACTCATTGATGAACGATGTCCTTCCAGGACAGCGACTTTGGAAGCTTAATGAAAGCCTTCTGCTGAGGGAAGAAGTGAGGTCTGAGGTGAGCAAGGAACTCAAACATTACTTTGACGCCAACATACCTTCAGGATGTGAGTGGGGGGTGATTTGGGAAGCACACAAGACGGTGATCCGTGGCATCTTTATGAAACACGGGTCCCGTATCAAAAAAGAACGACAACAACAGCTCGATCTTCTAATGTCTAGGCTATACCAATTAGAATCCTCCCACAAACAACACCCATCCACACCCATAGCAGAGGAATTACTTAACACTCGTACCCAAATTAATGACCTACTTCTATATAGAGCCAAAGCAGCAATACAAAGGGGACACAAGATATCATATGAATCAGGAAACAAATGTGGGAAATTGCTGGCGAATTCCGTAAAAGAACGGAGAATGCAGACCTACATTCCCCATATCATGACACGTGATGGGCGGAAACTATCAACGCCGCAACAGATTTCCCAAACATTTAAAGAATTTTACTCTGAGTTATACAATCTACCTACAACCGGATACAACCAAACACGTATTGATAAATACCTGTCCTCCTCCCAAATGCCCATTCTTCCCACCGAAGCCATTGAGGAGCTTAATAATCCCATCACAATGGAGGAACTGGGTCTCGCCATATCCTCTACTAAACCTGGCAAAGCCCCCGGTCCAGATGGACTCACCCTAGAATATTACAAAACCTTTCTTCCAACTGTGGGGCCACATATGCTTACTCTGTATTCGGCACTGGGCTCGGGAGCGACCTTTCACACTGACTCTCTGAGAGCACATGTGACGGTCATTCCAAAGGAGGGTAAAGACCTAGCCCAGTGTGGAAGCTACAGACCCATATCACTTCTCAATGTGGATCTAAAACTTTTCTCCAAAGTTCTGGCCACATGATTATCCCACTACATAACAGACCTGGTCCACCTGGACCAGGTTGGATTTATACCTCATAGGGAAGCAAGAGATAACACCACCAAGGTCCTGAACTTGGTTCATGTGGCCGGTTCTTCACATACACCGAGTGTCTTCTTAAGCACAGATGCTGAGAAGGCATTCGATCGAGTGAACTGGCACTACATGTTCTCAGTTCTCCGACATATAGGCCTTAAAGAAACGATCCTTAATTGGATCGCCGCCATCTACGCTAGACCCTCGGTGCAGGTTAAGGCAAACGGACTCCTGTCAACGCCATTCCCGATATTGAACGGGACGCGGCAGGGGTGCCCGCTATCGACACTCCTCTTTGCCCTCACATTAGAACCATTCCTCTGTACAATAAGAAAGAACCCTGATATTACTGGCATTATAATAGGAGACTCTCAGTATACGATCTCTGCATATGCGGACGATTTACTATTTACCCTAACGAACCCCGCAATATCACTCCCGAACCTCATGAAGGAATTTGCACACTTCGGGGCGATCTCGAACCTTAAGATTAACTTCGGTAAATCTGAAGCGATGGGCATCGCGCTCCCCACTGATCTCTTGTCCTCCTTAACGGCAGCCTTCCGCTTCAAATGGGCTAACAAAGCCCTCCACTATTTAGGGACGGTTATACCGGCTGCCCTAGACCAGACATACACTCTCAACTTCCCACCGATCTTGACCAAAATCCGCATACTATTGCAAGCGTGGCACAAAGGCCTGCACTCTTGGTTCGGGAGGTGCAACTTACTCAAAATGAGTATACTACCAAAACTCCTATACCTCTTTCAAGCCCTCCCGATCCAGATACCAATTTCTTATTTTAAGCAATTACACGCCCTCTTTATCAAATTTGTCTGGGCGGACAGGAAGCCACGTCTACCCAGGCATCTTCTGTCACTACCCAAAACACATGGTGGCCTGGCGTTACCAGACCTCAAAAACTACCAGTTCTAGCCACCCTTCAACTCTCACATACAGACCAGATCCCGTCGGCCATATTGGCAGGGATTTATCACCTCCCGAAACAATCGGGTAAACTTCGCCTTCCGACGGCAATTCCTCCTGTTCTCTAGTCACCCCTCGCGCTACGGGTAGCGAAGTCTAAATGGCTTCAATTAGAATTCCAAGCTCTAGCGGGGCTTCACACGTTTAAGGAAGTACTCCAAGC
>BLSH010495022.1:33712-51038 GCA_018402905.1 Glandirana rugosa | reverse complement strand
GTAGTACGTAACAAAAGGACATATGATTGGTCTTTCCTTTCTTTTTCCATTCTCCAATTCCAGCTTTCTGTTCTATTATGTTCATCCCTCCACTGTTCTACGTTATCTGTTGAAACAAGAATGAAAAAATGTGAATTGCATGCAAGTTAGCAGATATATTCCCTTACACCACACTTAATCCGGGAAGGGAAATAACAGTACCAAAATGCGAGCTGTGACAGTCAATTCAAGTATATATGCTCTGCTTGTATAAATACTAAATACTAAAGTGAATGAAAAACTCTGTATGCAATATGAAACTTAATAAAGCCGTTATTTGAAAAGTTCAAGGAATATTAGTCTAAATTTTAAGAGTATCAAATAATATAAGAGTATCAAAAAAAGCCAACACGTTTCTGGGGAACCACCTCCCCCTTCTTCAGGGTTAGTATACAGGAAAACAATGCATGATGTAAACAATTTACAAAAAAAGCTTATTTCCAGAACATACATAACGGAAAAAAAATCGTAGGAAACACAAAAAAACTAACATCATAGCACATATCAATACTTCAAAAATACATAGACCATGTTAGTGTAAAAATGAAATTGAATTACCTGGAGAAAAATCTAATTGAATCTAGTGCATATATATAAAAACAGCAATAAGGAAGTTCCATAAATGTACAATATCTACAGTATATTATATGATAATAACACAATATTTTGATTTTTATATTAAAACAACCACATTGTGGCTGTTTTTATACATGCACTAGATTCAATTATATTTTTTGCATTAAAAGGATCTATATATATTTTGTGCACTATGAATTTTTTTTTTTTTTAGTTTTCTACTTTTAATGCATATTCTATAAATAATTTGGTTGCTTTTGTGTAAGCTATTTATTGATGTTTCATTTGCTTGTATACTAGCCATAAAGAAAGGGGAGGTGGATCGCCAAAATGCCTTGGCTTTTCTTGATATTATATATCAATAAAAATCTGGACTTAAACTCCTGAAGTGTCATGAACTTTCTAATGGACGCGCCTCAACATTTGCCCCAAAACTTCATACCTACTGTATGTTATCTTAGTTAGCAGAAAAGCAGCAGCACAAGATTGGAACAAGGCTTATGGCCCGCACACACGGTCGTACAATAATCCGACCATTAGTACCCTCCATTCGACAGCCGATTTTGAATTATCATCAACAGAAGTTGTATGAGAAAACTAGAAAACGTTTGTCCGCCAACAAGGCATCATCCGATTTTCAGCTTGTGTGTACAAAAGCTGAACAAACAAAAGTTGTAAGTACAAACACGCATGTTCAGAATCCAAGAAGTGTTCGGTCATGTAAACCTGCGTCCGTAATTCACAATTCACATTCCCCTGAACCTCCTCTTTATACGCTCATAACACGTCACTACGTTCAGATTTGTCGAACTATAATTTGACTACCGTCAGTATGCTAGACAAAATCACGGACAGACGATTTTGGGAAAAGTTGGACATGCGGTCGTACAACAATCGCATGGTGTGTACGAGGCTTTAGTCTACACTGCTCCTTCCCTGATCACCAGCCCCTTTGAAGGATGACTCCTTCTGGATTAAATCCAAATGTACCAACATTCTTCTTCAATCAGTCCAGCACTATTACAAACACAAGCCAGCTAAATAATTCCACATGATATTCCACAAATATTAAATATATAATACATAACACTAGCCAACTATTTTCTTCTTTTAATTTATGAGGTAGGATAGTGTTATAGGTTTTGACTTGTTTTTTTGTGGAATTCCACTACGAGTCTACCGATTTCCAAAAAAATGGAGGCAAACGGTACAGAAAAAGCACATACAAAGAATTGTTGTGGCTATTCAGTAATACTTGTAATTACCTAAGATTATAAGTGTTACACTCTAAAGTGCCATTTTGGGGCAATTATTCTTTAACATCTTTTAAAACAGATTTTCAGATTAACCACTTGAGCCCCGGAAGGATTTACCCTCTTCCTGACCAGAGCACTTTTTGCGATTCGGCACTGCATCGCTTTAACTGACAATTGCGCGGTCTTGCAATGTTGTACCCAAACAAAATTGAGGTCCTTTTTTTCCCACAAATAGAGCTTTCTTTTGGTGGTATTTGATCACCTCTGTGGTTTTTTTTTTTTTGCGCTATAAACAAAAAAAAGAGGGGCAATTTTGAAAAAAAAAAACAATATTTTTTTACTTTTTGCTATAATACATGTCCAGAAAAAAACAGATGTATTCATCAGTTTAAGCTGATATATATTCTTCTACATATTTGTGGTATAAAAAAATCGCAATAGCCATATATTGATTGGTTTGCGCAAATTTGCCGCGTTTACAAACTATGAGAATTGATTTATGGCGTTTTTACTTTTTTTTATTTTTACTAGTAATGGTGGTGATCTGCGATTTTTATCGGGACTGCGACATTTCCGCAGACAGATTGGACATTTTTTACACTTTTTTGGCATTGACATTGACATTTATACAGCGATCAGAGATAAAAATAGCCACTGGTTATTGTATAAATGTCACTGGCAGGGAAAGGGTTAACCTGTAGGGGCAATCAAGTGTTTAACTGTGTTTGCTATGTGTGTTCTAACTGTATGGGGGCTGGGCTGGCAGGGGCATGACACATCTAACTGATCCCGATTACAGGGATCAGTAGATCACTGTCATGTCCCCTGTCAGAACGGGGAACCGCCATGTTTACATCGGCGGTTTCTCCATTCTTACTCTGTAGTAGGCGAGCGCATGGCGGCCCCCTAGCTGTGCCTGTGCAAATTGCCATTTATAAACGGCAATTTGCACTACGCTGCCACTTTGCTGCAGTAAATAGTTGTTACGCAGTGGGCAAGTGGTTAAACGTGCTGTGTCTGTGGCACAAAGCTATATAGTACAACATATTGTACTTCATTGAAGGCGTTGTTAGTTTACAGGCTAACTGAGACACATTGGAATACATTGCAAACAGTATTCACTGAGGATAAAGGTAATAATATGCATACGTTTGAATAAGGGATCTAAGGCATCTCAAAAGTTTGTATTTAAAAATATAAGGTGTGAGTATGGTAAACATTTAAAATCATATATTCATGTTGTATTTCATTTAACTCTAGCCTACTCATAATAATCTGAATGATCTTGCTTCCTTGAATCCCGTGATACATATTCAATGTGACCTGTGAGTAGGCACTGCTCTGTAACACATTTCACAGAGTCTTCCTTTTGAACTACAAGGGTGATGAGAGGAGGCGTTGCGGGAGGCAGAGTCCTTTCTGGAATCACTGCTTGCATGCAGAAAGGTGCCATGGGATATGTAGTCCTTAAAATTTGAAAGTAAACAGCAGAGGAGAAGCTGCAAAGCATGCAGGAAATCCAGGGATTTGTGGAAAAAGATGGCCAACAGACAGGCAGAACTCACAACATAAAAGGGGATTTTTCAAGTAAGCTTATATTGGATTGTCAATAATGTGACCATATGTAGCATCCCTGCCCTGGGCTGGCTAATTTATTATATAGCTCTGCTGTAGTCATCTGAGCTGTAGTAGTTTAGGCTTTCCCAAAATCTGCTGGTTGATTGCTCCTGTCTGCTGCTGGAAGAATGTTCAAGCAATAGTATTGGGGGATCAGTAACTGGAGTTATGAATAGTTATCGGATTCCCTGTAAGGCTGACCCAGAAAGTGTGGCTGGAGGGAAGATAAATATTTGGAAGGATCTGAGTTTTTTTCTTCACCTTGGGCTCTCCCACTGGGAGGGGGCAGGTGTGTGTACCAAATAAGTTAGAACTACTAGGCCTCAGCATCTGCTATGGGCTAAGGGCCTAAAGAAGACTAGCTTGAAGGAAACTTGCCTGTAGAAGTTCGGCTGGAGAAGTGGGTGCCTTTCACCTGAAGCTCCAGATTTGAAGGAACTTCTTGAGCGTGAGGCACCAGATGTTGCTGCTAACTATGACTGCTCTCATAGAGTCTCAGATATAGTGGTGCTTCTTTAGGACTTCTGGGGCACTGATAAAGATATTTATAACAATATGTGCTGCTTTTCTCACTGCATGCCTCTCAAGACAAGCCAGAGTAATATGGCAACTACTGTAGGGGCTAGTGCTGTCAAAAACTGAGCTTTTGGACAGTGTTTGTAAATACCATTCAGAAGCATGTTTCAGAAATGCAAAGTAACATTGTATTTGTTACATTGTATTTTCTCTGTTTCATTCATATGAAGATCTAAGGCAGTGTTTTTCAACTCCAGTCCTCAAGGCACACCAACAGGTCATGTTTTCAGGATTTCCCTCAGATGAAACAGCTGTGGTAATTACTAAGGCAGTGAAACTGATCAAATCACCTGTGCAAACTCATGGAAATCCTGAAAACATGACCTGTTGGTGTGCCTTGAGGACCGGAGTTGGAAAAACACTGATCTAAGGGGTGACCTTTGATATGTATTTAAAGTCAGTTAAAGCGAACTTGTAAGTTGTTATTTATTTTTTGTAAGAAATTTGCTCATGTTTAGTATGCCCAAATTGCTCTCTGGCACAGCTGTGTCTGAAAGATCACACATCTTTCTCACAGTTGCTTGTAATGTTGTTCCTGGATGTTGGAAATCTTCTAAGGTCCCATAAATCACAGAGTGGATCAAAGCAGTTAACAATTTCTAAGCACTGCGTAAACTGTTGGCACTATATAAATCCTGTATAATAAATCCTGTATATTTTAACAATAATGGAAGATTTACTATTGTGATTGCAGTAAAACCCAATCATTTATATTTTTTTGGACCACTTAACCAGATATCAGTGAATCATAGAATCTTCCAAACCTAAGTTCCCCACCTAAATGTTTTTTATTTTAAAGAAGACTTAACTATTATTTTTATAACAGACTATTAGATATTGTTATACTTGTTTGTCCCTGTAATACAATTTCATCCACTTTCAATGAGCTTTTAATCACAAAAAAGACAACCTACTACCAACAGGTTCAGTTGGTTCACAGTATTGATAGAAAGTGTAGATGGTAGGTTGCATTGATTGGTTTGGTCATTTAAATTACCTGAACATCCTCATTTGTATCACCTACTTTAAAGTAAATGTGTTTTGGATATGCAGGGCAAAGTAATAGGTTCACTTAACCTTGCTCTTCTACCTGCCTTCCTCCAAGTGTTAAGTTTCAGATATTTAAAGAATTGAAAGATTGACATTCCAAACAATATGCTTCCTTGGCCTGCCAAATCAACTACTTTGTTCTTCATGTACATATAAATTAATGAAAGCATAAATGTATCTATGCATAGAATTCAGCTGCATAGCTTGTTAACTGTCAGCAATGCAAAGTGTAATTGAATGCTTCTAAGTGTTTATTAGTCCACCAGACTCCGTATTCATAAGCCAAGAGAAATATAAATATAAATGTTGGACAATGATCAGTTATTCTATTGAGTGGAATTTAAAAAAAAAAAAACTTAATTCAAAGAACTCTTTTTGGAACACATTAAGCTACTTTACCTAGAGCCAGTATCTGTTAAGTTAAATGAAAGGAAATCATGCAATATACTTTTAAATTGTTGAAATAGTTGACCATAGACTCCTGACAAAGAGAAAATAAGAATAGACTAAGAATGTGTTGGTTCTTGAAATTTGCTTTATTGGTAACAGTTCACTTCTCTAACATTATCCTTATGTCACATTGCTGACTTCCTTCTAAGTGTTGTCCATATTCTAACACTGAACGGAGTTACAGAGGTGTAGTGGTTAGCACTTTTGCCTGGCAGCAAAAGGGTCGCTGATTCGAATCCCAACGAAGGCACTACCTGTCTGGAGTTTGCATGTTCTCCCTGTGCCTGCATGGGTTTCCTCCGGGTACTCCGACTTCCTCCCACACTCCAAAGACACTCTGGTAGGTAAATTAGATCCTGTCTAAATTGGCAATAGTATGTGTATGAATGTGAGTTAGGGACCTTAGATTGTGTCAGCTCCTTGAGGGTAAGGACAGATGTGAATGTACAATATATATATATGTAAAAGAGCTGCGTATATTGACAGCGCTATATAAGTACCTGAAATAAATAAATAAAATACATTTACCACTTCATGTATTACAGTATGATTTGGTGCATCAATCTTTATTGTACCCCATTGTGGGGAGTTACTGAATTGCAACCTCAATAAAAAGATTGTAATATAAAAGAGAGGGAGTTACATACATGTAGGCAAAAGCATATCATATCAACACAAAAAAAATGTGCTAATGTGAGATGGGTAAGGGAAGAAGGATGTGTCCTGATATAGCATATACACCACAACTACCTATAGCCCAAGGGACTTTGTGAGTCACATCACACAAAATGTATTTTCATAAAAACATATTTATTGTTTACAGAAATATTTCACACATATCAAAACACGACTATCATATAATATATTGACATTAAAAATACACAAGTCACATTACTGTATACAAATTTTGAAAACCTTGCATGAGCCAGATTTGTCCATGTTAAAATCCATTGGCGAATATGAGGAATAGAGCTGAAAATCTCCTTGCACATGATATACAAATAACAAAATACATCAACATCAAATCATTTACAAAAAATATACAAAAATAAACCAGTATACAGAAAACATTTTTTTAAGTAAACCTTTTATTGATTGGTTTGCGCAAAAGTGGTCGTGTTTAAGGACGATGAGAATTAATTTCTGGGGTTTTTATTTTTTTTACCTTTTTTACTAGTAATGGCGGCGATCTGCGATTTTTAGCGGTACTGCGATATAGCAGCGGACATATCCGACCATTTTTACACTTTTTGGGGATCATTGGCATTTATACAGCGATCAGTGCTATAAAAATGGACTGATTACTGTGTAAATGCCACTGGCAGTGAAGGGGTTAACCTGCAGGGGGCGCTCTAAGGGTTAACTGTGTTCCCTGGGCGTGTTCTAACTGTATGGGGGCTGCTCTAGCAGGGGAAGGGGAGCGATCACAGCTTCCATATAGAGGAAGGCTGTGATCACAGCCCTTCCCCCTCTCACAGAACGGAGATCCGTGTTTACATACACGAACCTCCGTTCTTTCACTGCAGGGGGCATCGCGGGTAGCCGGCGGAGATCGAGTCTGCAGCACCCGCTCCCTGGCCCCCCCCCGAACACAGTGAGCGCGCGGGCGCGCCTCCGGCGGCGCGCGCGTGCTCACAGTGCATGATATCGCAGCTGCTGTCGTATGACGGCATTTTGTGATATCGAGCCATCTTGTCGCCGTCAACCTGTGGTTGACGCTCGGCAAGTGGTTAATGAAACTAAGTAACTGTTTGATTGTACATTTAAACAACCTTTCTAAACCTGGCTTCCAAGGAACTCCAAGGCTCTTTAAGAGTTTGATATCCGTTCAGGGGACAGTGAGCATTGGATGATTGATCTCCTGTCTACAATGGCTATCAATGTAAGTTTTTTCTTCTACACTAACCACCAAGTGCACTACTCTGGTTATAAATGTAAGAGCACAATTCTGTTGGCAGCTCTGACAACAAGATTTGCGCAGTATTGTATCCACCAGAGCACAATTCTCCACTAACCACCAATATAAGGTGGCCCTTCTCCACTGGCCATCAATGAAAGGGGATACTACAGTGACCACCAAGGAGTATTGTAGAGTAGCAGCACTTCCATTACAGTATACCAGAGGCTGGTTATCCCAAGTGCCAGTATAGGGCATTGTGTAATGTGCGTTTACCCGCTTTACTTCTTTTGTCTGATTTTAAATAAATGTTGGTAAACAATGAGCCTTTTCCAGTCTGTATTTTTCTATGGATGTGATGGAGTGACATTGAGATGGATTGGAGCGTTTACTCTGAAAACCTTTCCCGATGGTTAATACTATAAAGTGATATTATCCCTATGCACAAAGAGTGGACAGATCTGACCAGAAGGACAGAGTGCATAGTTTGAAGTGCATTCTGACCTTTTTATTGCTAAGGGGTCAGTGTTTTTTGGTGAGTTAATCATTCCAGAGGCACAAGCATTGGAACACAAGAGTGTTTTTTTCTGTGTTTTTATATGTTTGTCCTATATCATTATGTTTCATTCAATTATTATTATTATTATTATTATTATTATTATTAAAAATAATTTTGTATCAGTGTCGAACAATATTCTTTTTTTGTGCTTACTGAGCATGCTAATGTATCATGAACTGTAGAAATTGAGATTTTTAGCAGGGGTTCCCTGTGACCAGAAAAAAACATTTAAAGGATTCCTATAGGTATAGGGTACAAAAATTGAGATTTACATTTTTGTACCCCATAGGAATCCTTTAAATATTTTTCTGGTTACAGGGAATCCCTGCTAAAAAAAATGCTAATATTGTATATAGCCCTACTCTGCAAGTTAATTTAGTTTATTTCACAGAATTTAGGCAACAGAAAATATGAGACATGATGGAAACATGGGTGTGTTTCATAAGCTATGAATATGATAGGGTAATAAAGGGTTGCTTAGTGTTTAAATGTTTTTTTTCTTATATAGTACAGTTTATCAGTCCCTAGATATGGTGGCTGCATAATTGTTTTAGGCTCATTTTCTTTATTTTCACCTGGTGATCCAACCATTAAGACACTTCCTGTCCTAGGGTGACTATTTTCACTTACACTTTACTGTATCAAGGATATGTTAGGACTGTTGGAATATAACAATAGATGTAGGCTTATGTTTTTAAGATACTAATGATTCTTTCACACAGTATCACACTGAATGTCTTCAAGCTTCTCTGCAGAAGGGTCAAACTCTGCAACACAGACTAGAAAACAACACCACATCTACCTTCTGCATAACATAAAGGGAGGTGTTCTATATGTCTATGTCCATGGAGGGAACAGGGAGCAATGCTAACTGATAACAGTAAAAGACAGATAAGTCAGAAAGAAATGGGCTCATTCAGTTTCTATAAAGATCAACAGGTATTTTTTGCACTTACTGACCACATATAATTTATATAAAATGATATAACATTTTAAATGTATTTATTTATACAAGAGTAAAATGAAGCAAATAAAAGGGGTTCATTGTAAGGGTTTAAATACCATCCAATGGTATATTTAACAATCCAAATGTTAGCAAATAAAAGGGGCGCTTTGTTTAATACTCTTGAGAACCAATGTAACAAATACCAGTACCATACATTGCAAATATGGGCAAAAACTAAAAGCAAAGGATTCTGAAAGCAAATATCTATGCTAGTGAAATTTGATTTACAAGAAAAAAGAATGTGGTAACATTAGTTCCAATTTCCAGAAATCTCATTTCTTAGGAAGTCATAGTTATCAATGGTTCATACAAGATGTGGCTTTAGCTCTTTACTTGTCACTGGGCACATGTCCATGACACATGTTTGATGACACTGAAAATTTGCAGATCGCAACGTCAATTTGGCAAACCATTGAATCTGGCTTGCCTTTTCAGCTGTTCTAATTGACAGCTTATTGTCTTAAAAGCCCAAATCCAGATAAAACGTTTTAATTTGTTTTGGATAGAACAGGGAAAGGCCGGAGCCTCGGCAAATGTTTATTGCTTTCAGTGTTGGGGAGTTTTCTTCTTATCTCCTCTCAGGACAGAAAATAATGAAAATAAATCTGTTTTTTGCTTTACTGTTTTATTATTTCAATAGACAATAATATTGCAGTTGTATTGTTCACGTCATGAGTACATATTTTAGCGCATAATGAAACAGAATATCCACTTAAAGGAGTTATAAAGATAAAAAGCATTCTGTGTGTAGCAGCCACCTCAGCATCCCCTAATACATACCCGAGCCCCATCTCTGTCCAGCGATGTCCACGCTTGTCTCAGCCATGCAGGACTCTTCCTCCTGATTGGTTGAGACACAGAAGCGCCGCCATTGGCTCCCGCTGCTGTCAGTCAAAGTTAGTAAGCCAATCAGGAGAGAGTGGCGGGGCTGAATGGCAGCTCCATGTCTGAATGGACACACGGAGCTGCAGCTCAGCTCGGGTGCTTCCATAGAAAGCTGCTAGGGGCCAGGAGCAGCGAAGAGGCACTCGAGAAGAGGAGGATGTGAGCTGCTCTGGCTTGGCTGTATTGGCTGTATGCCAAGAATCCACTCCCAGTACTGAACAGGAAGAGAAAATCACAATGTGCACTTTGTAAAAAATATATAAAGCTGAAGACAGCAGATATGCATGTAAAGCTTATGTAGGAAGATTTGTTTCATCTCTGTGTATCAACTGAGACTGTTCACTTCACTGGGTATATGTGAGGGTTTGCATCCACTTTAAGGACCAGGCTTTTTCTGACACTTCGGTATTTTTAGCTAGAAATTTACTTAGAACCCCCAAACATTACATATTTTTTTAGCAGAGACTCTAGAGAATAAAATGGCAGTCGTTGCAATTTTTTATGTCACACAGTTTTTCAAAACGTAATTTAAAAATTAAAAAAAATACACTTTAATGAATTTTAAAAAATCCAAAACATAATATATACTATTAATATAATAATAATATAAACTATCATTTTTTGTATAATATGAAAAATTATGTTACAGCGAGTAAATATATACCTAACATGTCATGCCTTAAAATTGAGTGCGCTCTGGGAATGGCGCTAGACTACGATACTTAAAAATCTCCAAATGCTTTAAAATTTTCTACAGATTACAGAGGAGGTCTAGAGCTAGAATTATTGATCTCGCTCAGACACTCACGGCAATACCTCACATGTGTGGTGTGACCACCCTTTACATATGTGGGCAGGGCCAACGTATGCTTTCACTACTGCGATTTAAACATTGTTTTGTATTTTATTACATTTTTTTTTGCTATGTGCACTGGTGTGCAATCATGTTGAAACAGAAAGGGACCATCCCCAAACTGTTCCCACAAATGTCTTGGTATGCTGAGGCCTAGAGTTGACTGTAAAGTTCGGATCCGTACCGGACTATAGGGTGTCCATGCCCCGAACCCGATCCCGGACATTTAAAAAAAAGTCCGGGATCAGGTTCGGTATTTGGGTATTTTTTGGCGCCTGTTGAATAGCTGCAGGGCAGCCAATCAACAAGTGTTTCACTTGTTTGCCCTTAAAAGACATCACAGCCATGGCTACTAATGGCATGGCTGTGATTGGCCAGTGCATCATGTGACCCAGACTATTTTTGGCACCTGTTGAATAGCTGCAGGGCAGAAAACCAACAAGTGTTTCACTCGTTTGCCCTTAGAAGCCATCATAGCCATGCCTACTAATGGCATGGCTGTGATTGGCCAGTGCATCATGTGACTCAGACTATTTTTGGCGCCTGTTGAATAGCTGCAGGGCAGCCAATCAACAAGTGTTTCACTCGTTTGCCCTTAGAAGCCATCACAACCATGCCTACTAATCGCATGGCTGTGATTGGCCAGTGCATCATGTGACCCAGCCTCGATATGAGCTGGAGTCACATACCGCTGCATGTCACATGCTCTCGGGCTAGTGTGGGGAGAGGATGCTGCTGCCGCTGTGAGGGTGAGATTAGGATTCTCATATCATATCATCCTGCATTAGAGACAGGTTCCTGGAGGTGCTGTGAGGGAAAGATTAGCGTTCTAAAATCATCGGATACTGCATTAGGTACAGGTTTCTGGTGCTGGGAGGGAAAGATTAGCGTACTAATATCATCTGATACTGCATTAGGTACAAGTTCCTGGCCAGGGCCGGATTAACATATGGGCTATTGGTGCTGCAGCTCCAGGCCCCTACCTCAAGAAAGGCCCATGCCAGTGAGTCATTAATGCTGTTTAGCTCTGCATGTGAACACCATTGTTATGTAAATCGCGGGCGACCGGCGCTGTTGTTATGTAAATTAAGGGCGACCGGCAGGCCCTATTGTTATGTAAATTGCAGCTGAGTTCCACACAGTGTAGTGTAGCACAACATAGAGGCTAACACTTGTTCCTTCCCCACAGCTTTCACAAAATACCCTTTCCTCCTAACTCCCGCTTTGTAAGCAAGCTTTGTACATATATATTTTTTTTTACCTTTTGGAAGAAGGATGCAGGCTCACCATTAGTACAAAGAGAAAACAATTACTCTGTGGGGTTTATTTACTATAGTGCTCAGGCGCACATTTGTGGTACTGAGCGGCTGAGCACTAAATGGCGCCAAATCGGTATTCACTATAGTGCCCAGGCAACAGATAGCGCCCAAATCCTTACTCCAATTAAGACCTGGAGAAGTGCACATGGAAATAATGTCTAGAGCATGATATAATCACCTAAATTGTACTAAAATTGGCAGGTTATTGTGTAAACATAATTTGCTTTCAAACTGTGTGAAAAAGTGATTTCTACACTGAAATATCTTAAAAAGTCTGAGAAGAGATAAATTCCCTGTCTCTACTCCTAGGTGCAGAGCACAGCTGAGCACAACTGAGCATGCTCAGACCTGAAACTGCTCTAAATTTTTCTTCCATGGAGTAATTACAGGGCGCTATAGAAAATACCAAAATGAGAGCTGTGAGTTTTTTGGGAGTAAAAGTTGGAGCAATGCAGCCCAATGCAATTTTCAGCCATTCATTCTAATACAACTGTAACTACCCCAAAGAAATCCTTTTCATGTTGAGATGAAATGTATCTTTCTCTAAAATAAATTGTCCTTGCAATAATGTTGCAATTTTGATAATCTATTTTGTAGAATGGTAGATTGTAAATAATATCATTTTAAAATATTTTTTTCTCAGTTACTTTCATTTGTTGATATCTATCTCACAAAAATATTTCCTCAAACTCACACAGGTGTCTTTACAAACCAAAAACAATACCATTGCTTATGTAAATTTAAAATTAGTCCCATTTGTTTTATTTTTTATTCTTTCCAAATGATATTAAAGAGGAAGTAAACCCTGATGGATTTTACTTCCTCTTTGTCACCCTTGTAATTTAAAAGCATAATAGGCTAGTATGCATCACATACTAGCCTATTATGTGTCACTTACCTGCATTGGAAGCTTGCGATGTCCCCACTCCAGGCCGCGTCCATCTTCTGCCCCTCTTCCTTCCAGGGCCACGATCTCCAGCTCTGTGACAGGCTGGAGCTGCCAATCGTGGCACGATCTCAGTCAAGAAACGGTACGGAGGCCATTTCTTCACTGCGCATGTGCCAATGATGTCGGCACATGCAAGTACACTGTATATCTCCTAAACCATGCAGGCTTAGGAGATATGCAGGGAACCTACAGGTAAGCCTTATTATAGGCTTACCTGTAGGTTAAAGTGGTTGTCCAGAGTTGAAAATCACTTTAATTTGAGCCCAAGAAATGTGATATGTGTACTAACATTAGAAATAAAAATGTCAATCCCAAAAATCTGAGGATAACATTACTATTCTACACTCACACAGCAAGAAACACCAAATATCACAGAATAAATCAAGAAGTGAAACTCCTGACTAATGTAATTCCTATACATTCTAACAAATGCAGTATCTGTATATGTATGTTTAGGAGGCTCCACATGCAGCAGCCCTGTGGCTCACAAGGTAGAAATTCTGCCTACCATTGCTCAGGTCCTGAGTTTGAATTCCAAACATGTCTCTTCGTGTAGAGATGTTGCCTGTTCTCTCTATGTTGTTAAACATAACTCCTGACTCAGGGCATTGCCTAAATGTAGTATTTATCTGTAGGAGGGTTCCACCACCATTGCAAATCTTGCCAGATACACTAGCTAGGCAAAAGTATTGGGATGCCTGCCTTTACACGTACATGAACTTTAATGGAATCCCAGTCTTAGTCTGTAGGGTTCAATACTGAGTTGCCCCATCCTATGCAGCTATAGTAGCTTCAACTCTTCTGGGAAGGATGTCCACAAGGTTTATGAGTGTGTCAATGGGAATGTTTGCCCATTCTTCCAGAAGCACATTTGTGAGGTCAGGCACTGATGTGGATGAGAAGACCTGGCTCGCAGTCTCCACTCTAATTCAGCCAAAAGGTGTTCTATTGGGTTGAGGTTAGGACTCTGTGCAGGCCAGTTAAGTTCCTCCAACCCAAACTCACTCATCCATGTCTTTATGGACCTTGCTTTGGCCACTGGTGAGCAGTCATGTTGGAACAGGAAGGGGCCATCCCCAAACTGTTCCCACAATGTTGAGAGCATGAAAGGCCCACCAAAATCCTCAGCACCAGGCCCATGATGCTCTTAACCTGGCCCTGTTCCTGGCGCTGTGAGGGAAAGATTAGCATTCTAATATCATCTGATACTACATTAGGTACAGGTTCCTGGTGCTGTGAGGGAAAGATTAGCATTCTAATATCTTCTGATACTGCATTAGGAACAGGTTCCTGGTGCTGTGAGGGAAAGATTAGCGTTCTAATATCATCTCATACTGCATTAGGGACAGGTTCCTGGTGTTGTGAGGGAAAGATTAGCATTCTAATACCATCTCACACTGCATTAGGGACAGGTTCCTGTCAGTGCTGTGAGGGACAGATTATCATTCTAAAATTATTTCATACTGCAGTAGGGACAGGTTCCTGTCGGTGCTGTGAGGGACAGATTATCGTTCTAAAATCATCTCATACTGCTGTAGGGAGAGGTTCCTGTCAGTGCTGTGAGGGACAGATTAGTGTTCTAAAATCATATCATACTGGTATAGGGAGAGGTTCCTGCTGCTGGTGTGAGGGACAGATTAGTGTTCTAAAATCATATCATACTGGTATAGGGAGAGGTTCCTGCTGCTGCTGTGAGAGACATATTAATGTTCTAAAATCATCTAATACTGCTATAGGGAGAAGTTCCTGCTGCTGCTGTGAGGGACAGATCAGTGTTCTAAAATCATCTCATACTGCTATAGGGAGAGGTTTCTGCTGCTGGTGTGAGGGACAGATTAGTGTTCTAAAATCATATAATGCTTGTATAGGGAGAGGTTCCTGCTGCTGGTGTGAGGGACAGATTAGTGTTCTAAAATCATCTCATACTGCTATAGGGAGAGGTTCCTGCTGCTGCTGTAAGGGATAGATTATTGTTCTAAAATCATCTCATACTGCTATAGGGAGAGGTTCCACCCTGGTGCTGGTGTGAGGGATAGATTTGCATTCTAAAATCATCTCATACTGCTATAGCGAGAGGTTCCTGCTGCTGCTGTGAGGGACAGATAAGTGTTCTAAAATCATCTCATACTGCTATAGGGAGAGGTTCCTGCTGCTGGTGTGAGGGACAGATTAGTGTTCTAAAATCATATCATACTGGTATAGGGAGAGGTTCCTGCTGCTGCTGTGAGGGACAGATTAGTGTTCTAAAATCATCTCATACTGCTTTAGGGAGAGGTTCCTGCTGCTGTGATGGATAGATTAGTGTTCTAAATCATTTCATACTGCTATTGGGAGAGGTTCCTTCCTGGTGCTGGTGTGAGGGATAGATTAGTGTTCTAAAATATCTCATACTGCTATAGGGAGAGGTTCCTGCTGCTGCTGTGAGGGACAGATTAGTGTTCTAAAATCATTTCATACTGCTATAAGGAGAGGTTCCTGCTGCTGCTGTGAGGGACAGATTAGTATTCTAAAATCATCTCATACTGCTAAATGGAGAGGTTCCTGCTGCTGGTGTGAGGGACAGATTGGTGTTCTAAAATCATATCATACTGGTATAGGAAGAGGTTCCTGCTGCTGGTGTGAGGGATAGATTAGTGTTCTAAAATCATCTCATACTGGTATAGGAAGAGGTTCCTGCTGCTGCTGTGAGGGATAGATTAGTGTTCTAAAATCATCTCATATTGCTATAGGGAGAGGTTCCTTCCTGCTGTTGCTGTGAGGGACAGATCAGTATTCTAAAATCATCTCATACTGCTATAGGGAGAGGTTCCTTCCTGGTGCTGGTGTGAGGGGTAGATTAGTGTTCTAAAATCATCGCATGCTGCTATAGGGAGAGGTTCCTGCTGCTGCTGTGAGGGACAGATTAGTGTTCTAAAATCATCTCATACTGCTATAGGAAGAGGTTCCTGCTGCTGGTGTGAGGGACAGATTAGTGTTCTAAAATAATTTCATACTGCTATAAGGAGAGGTTCCTGCTGCTGCTATGAGGGACAGATTAGTGTTCTAAAATCATCTCATACTGCTAAATGGAGAGGTTCCTGCTGCTGGTGTGAGGGACAGATTAGTGTTCTAAAATCATCACATACTGCTATAGGGAGAGGTTCCTGTTGCTGTGAGGGATAGATTAGTGTTCTAAAATCAACTCATACTGCTATAGGGAGAGGTTCCTTCCTGGTGCTGGTGTGAGGGATAGATTAGCATTCTAAAATCATCTCATACTGCTATAGGGAGTGGTTCCTGCTGCTGATGTGAGGGACAGATTAGTGTTCTAAAATCATCTCATACTGCTATAGGGAGAGGTTCCTGCTGCTGGTGTGAGGGACAGATTAGTGTTCTAAAATCATATCATACTGGTATAGGGAGAGGTTCCTGCTGCTGCTGTGAGGAACAGATTAATGTTCTAAAATCATCTCATACTTGTATAGGGAGAGGTTCCTGCTGCTGCTGTGAGGGACAGATTAGTGTTCTAAAATCATCTCATACTGCTATAGGGAGAGGTTCCTGCTGCTATGAGGGATAGATTAGTGTTCTAAAATCATTTCATACTGCTATTGGGAGAGGTTCCTTCCTGGTGCTGGTGTGAGGGATAGATTAGTGTTCTAAAATATCTCATACTGCTATAGGGAGAGGTTCCTGCTGCTGCTGTGAGGGACAGATTAGTGTTCTAAAATAATTTCATACTGCTATAAGGAGAGGTTCCTGCTGCTGCTGTGAGGGACAGATTAGTGTTCTAAAATCATCTCATACTGCTAAATGGAGAGGTTCCTGCTGCTGGTGTGAGGGAGAGATTACTGTTCTAAAATCATATCATACTGGTAAAGGGAGAGGTTCCTGCTGCTGCTGTGAGGGACAGATTAATGTTCTAAAATCATCTCATACTGGTATAGGGAGAGGTTTCTGCTGTTGCTGTGAGGGACAGATCAGTATTCTAAAATCATCTCATACTGCTATAGGGAGAGGTTCCTTCCTGGTGCTGGTGTGAGGGGTAGATTAGTGTTCTAAAATCATCTCATGCTGCTATAGGGAGAGGTTCCTGCTGCTGCTGTGAGGGACAGATTAGTGTTCTAAAATCATCTCATACTGCTATAGGGAGAGGTTCCTGCTGCTGGTGTGAGGGACAGATTAGTGTTCTAAAATAATTTCATACTGCTATAAGGAGAGGTTCCTGCTGCTGCTATGAGGGACAGATTAGTGTTCTAAAATCATCTCATACTGCTAAATGGAGAGGTTCCTGCTGCTGGTGTGAGGGCTTCCT
>BLSH010495022.1:3017-33702 GCA_018402905.1 Glandirana rugosa | reverse complement strand
GCACTGGGCCAGGGAATAAACTGCGAGAGGAGTAAGACCTTCGTTTACATGATACATCGTGATAAATAATTATTATTTTTTTTCTTATTATTTAATATTAAGGAAAAAAAAATTTGGTTGTTACATCTACGTGAAAAATAAAAACACGTTCAAAAAAAAAGAATAATAATTTATTATTCTTTTTTTTTTTTAGTATTAATAAATAGTGCTACATAGTACATTTGCACCTTGCTGTGCATTTCTTGCGCAAAAATAAAAAGTGTACTACGTAGCACTATTGCTGGTTTAAAACCATTGCTGGTTTAAAAAAAAAAAACTATTCTAAATACTACATTTGCGGCCAGCGGTGCATTGCTTGCACAAAAATAAAAAGTGCATCTACATTGTTGGTTTAAAAAAAAAGGAATTATAATTTATTATTCTTTTTTTTATTATTAATAAATAGTGCTACATAGTACATTTGCTTCCAGAATGAGGAGAGCGTCAAATAAGGGACCGGGTCACGGTCATGGTGCTGCTGGTGCTGCTGGTGTTGGTGAAGTTCCTGTTGCAAGGAGAGGACGTGGTCGATTTGTGCCAGCTACATGCACAAGTGAAACACCTTCCTCAGGTGCCAGTAGCCGACAGAACCTTCAACGTTATATGGTAGGCCCGAATGACGCTCAACAAATGGTGAGGCCAGAACAAGTACAGGCCATAGTAGATTGGGTGGCTGACAATGCCTCCAGTTCCTTCACATTGTCTCCCACCCGATCCCTTGATGACAGCTCAGAGTTGGCACCTGAACCCCATGGCCATCTGTCTTTCACCTCAGCCTCTTGTAAATCAGCCAAGCAGTCTGAGCCCCAAGTCATGCAGCAGTCTCTTATGCTTTTTGATGACCCTGCTGGCGTGTGTTCCGTGGGCCATCCACATAGCCCTGCCCCAGAAGTGGAAGACATTGAGTGCACCGATGCCCAACCATTACTGTTTCGGGATGAGGACATGGAGACACCACCGCAGCACGTCTCTGATGATGACGAAACACAGGTGTCAACTGCTGTGGCTTTCCACAGTGTGCAGATTGACAAGGAGGGCAGTGGTGAAGGGTGGGGGGAAGATGATGTGGAGGATGATGAGGTCCTAGACCCCACATGGAATGAAGGTCATGCGAGTGACATGTGCAGTTTGGAGGAAGAGGTGGTGGTCACACAGAGACCCCAGCACAGCAAAAGAGGAAGCAGGTTGCAAAAGCGGAGCGACCGTCCCCTAGACAGTACGCCTGCTACTACCCACCGCACCCAGGGACCTAGCACACCAAAGGCAGCTCAAAGGAGTTCCCCGGTGTGGCAGATCTTCAGACAATGTGCTGACGAGAAGACACGAGTGGTTTGCACGCTGTGCAATCAGAGCCTGAAGCGAGGCATAAATGTTCTAAACCTGAGCACAACCTGCATGACCAGGCATCTACATGCAAAGCACGAGCTGCAGTGGAATAAGCACCTCAAAATCCAAGAAAGGTCTCGGCCTCCTCCTGCTTCCTCTTCTGCTGCTGCCCCTGCCTCTTCCTCCACCTCTACAGTGCCAGTGTCACCTACCACCCAGCAAACAGACGATGTGACAGCAACGCCACCATGTCCGCCACTGTCCCCAAGCCTTTCCACACGGTCCCATGAAAGCTTACAGCTCTCCATCTCCCAAACACTGGAGAGAAAGAGGAAGTACCCCCCTACCCACCCATGATCCCTGGCCCTGAATGCCAGCGCTTCAAAATTCCTGGCCTTTGAAATGCTGTCATTCCCTCTGGTGGACACGGACAGTTTTAAAAACCAGATGGCGGTGTCTGTCCCACAGTACGTGGTTCCCAGCCGCCACTACTTTTCCAGGCGAGCCATCCTATCCCTGCATAAACAAGTCGGGGACAAGATCACGTGTGCACTGCCCAATGCCATCTGTGGCAAGGTCCACATAACCACTGATACTTGGACCAGTAAGCACGGGCAGGGACGCTATATTTCGCTAACTGCACACTGGGCACATGTAGTGGCAGGTGGGCCTGAGGCAGCTAGCCATTTAGTGCATGTCCTTCCGCCACCAGAGATTGCAGGGCTTTTCTCTTTGCCTGCTGTTGCTTCCTCCTCCTACTGTGCTTCCTCCTTCTCTACCACCTCCTCATCCTGCCAGCGTAACACCTTCACCACCAACTTCAGCACATCCAGAGGGAAATGACAGCAGGCTGTTTTAAAACTGATATGTTTGGGGGATAAACCCCACACTGCACTGCAGCTGTGGACAGGCATTGAACAACAGACCAATGATTGGTTGTTGCCACTGAGCCTCAAACCCGGCCTGGTGGTGTGCAATAATGGGCAAAATCTCGTAGCAGCTCTGGGGCTAGCCGGTTTGACACCATCCCTTGCCTGGTGCATGTGCTGAATTTGGTGGTGCAGAAATTTCTAAAAAATATGTCAGAGCTACTGCACAAAGTGCGGGCTGTCTGTGCATGCTTTCGGCGTTCTCACCCTGCTGCTGCTCGCCTGTCTGCGCTGCAACGGAACTTCAGCCTTCCCGCTCACCGCCTCTTATGCGACGTGCCCACAAGGTGGAACTCCACCTTGCACATGCTGGAGAGACTGTGCGAGCAGCAGCAGGCAATAGTGGAGTTTCAGCTGCAGCATGCACGGGTCAGTCGCTCTGTGGAACAGCACCACTTCACCACCAACGAGTGTGCCTCCATGCCAGACCTGTGTACCTTATTGCGGTGTTTCGAGTACTCCACCAACATGGCCAGTGCCGATGATGCTGTTCTCAGCGTTACTATCCCACTTCTATGTCTCCTTGAAACACTTTGGTCGATAATGGAAGAGAATGTGGCACAGGAGGAAGAGGAAGAGGGGTCATTTCCACGGTTATCAGGCCAGTAATTCACAAGTGGCTCGGTGGGTAAGTTCCTGCACCAGAATAGGCCAGGTAAAACATTTTCAAGCCAGGACACAGTTCTGGAGGATGAGGAGGACGATTATGATGAGGAGGAACCATGTTCACAGCAGGGTGGCACCCAATGTAGCTCGTGGGCATCACTGGAGCGTGGCTGGGGGGATACGGAGGACACAGATGATACACCTCCCACAGAGGACAGCTTGTATTTGCCTCTGGGCAGCCTGGCACACATGAGCGACTACATGCTGCAGTGCCTGCTCAATGACAGCCGAGTTGCCCACATTGTAACTTGTGCTGATTACTGGGTGGCCACCCTGCTGGATCCCCATTACAAGGACAATGTGCCGTCCTTAATTCACTCACTGGAGCGTGATCGGAAGATGCGCGACTACAAGCGCACGCTGGTAGACGCGCTGCTGAGGGCATTCCCAAATGACCCCGGGGGCTCAGTGGAAGCACAAGGTGAAGGCGGAGGAGGAGGAAGAGGTCGCCAACGCAGCTGTGGCACCGCCAGTACCTCATAAGGCAGAGTTAGCATGGCCGAAATGTGGAAAAGCTTTGTCAGCAGCACGCCACAACAAACAGTACCACCAGCTGATAGGCAACATCTTAGCAGGAGGTAGCATTTCAGCAACATGGTGGAACAGTATGTGTGCACAGGCCTACACGTACTGACTGATGGGTCTGCCCCATTTAACTTCTGGGTCTCCAAATTGGGCACATGGCCTCAGCTTGCCCTTTATGCCTTGGAGGTGCTGGCCTGCCCTGCAGCCAGTGTATTGTCTGAACGTGTGTTTAGCACGGCAGGGGGCATTATCACAGACAAGCACAGCCACCCGTCCACAGCCAACGTGGACAAGCTAACGTTTAATAAAATGAACCAGGCATGGATCCCACTAGACATGTCTGTACCTTGTGCAGAATAGCCATTTAGACCGGCCTCACAAAGCCATTGGTATACTTTTTTTTTTAATATGTCTCAATATTTTGGCGGCTACCCCAATTAGAAAAAAACCCAAACAAACAAAAAACAGTGTTGGCTACCTCCTCCTCCTCCTCCTCCACATAAATAGGCTTAATTATGATCACCTGGGTATTTAAACCCACATGTGCCAACATCCCATGACTTTAGAATAGGCAAAAAAAATTGATGTGTAACCCCCTAGTTACTTGGGACTTTACGGGCACCATTAAATGCAACAATTTAAAAAAAAAAATAATAATACAATTTATTAGAGATTAAATAGAGTAAAAAGCATACAATATGCGTAGCAAGAAATACAATAAAAACGTTGTGATACAGTGGATGTCTTGCGGCTTGTAAGTACTTTGCGTCAATAGCCCAACATGTTTCAGGATTTAAATATTCCCTTCTTCAGGGGCATTCTTGAGTAACGAAAAGTACATGCTTGTTAAGCCGTGTTCCCAACCCACTGCGAGTGATCACCACCTGGCCCTGCACCGCTGCTGAGGCAACTCCCTGGACGGAGTTGGGGGAGTGCCGCGGTGGATAGGAAGGAAGGTGTCTCAGAGGCCACTGAGCTCCCGAAATAGCCAGCTAATACCCGGATCAAGACAAACAGGGCAAGGTGGTCCACTGGGTATGCAGACAAAGAGCTGCTGTCTCTTCAGAGGCAGACTATAGGAAGATTGGTAGCGGCCTGTGATGCACCGAGATGGCAGCTACCCCAATTAGAAAACAACCCAAACCAACAAAAAACAGTGTTGGCTACCTCCTCCTCCACCGCCACTTCCACCACCTACACCGCCACGGTCACGGCCTCCTCAACCGCCTACTCCACATCCACCTCCTCCTGCATTTTTTATGTAGGTTTAAGTTATTTCCCTATCCACATTTGTTTGCAGGGCACTTGTCCCACTCTTATTCCCATTTTACTTCCTTTTGCAGCCCTCTAGCCCTTTCCAGGACTTTTTTAGAGCCATTTTTGTGCCCAAAAGTTCGGGTCACTATTGACTTCAATGGGGTTCAGGGTCCAGGGTCAAGTTTGGGTCAAGTTCGGTGCCGAACTTGAACTTTTTTGCGAAGTTCGGCCTAACCCGACGGACCCGAACATCCAGATGTCCGCTCAACTCTACTTATGATTCTTGGATAAGTTCCCACTGACACCATTGGTCTTTTTAGCTCTCTGTAAGGGAGTAATTCTTCACAATGATCACAAATGTAAGGAGCATTCTTCCCACTGACCATCCCACTAATGTATCATGGCTTGTAGATATAGTAAGTTTTAGCATGGGGTTCCCTGAGACCGGAAAGGTTTTTTTTAAGGGTTCCTCCATGTTGAAAAGGTTGAGAAAGGCTGCTATAGGTGATAGTGTCTTTATGTTCCTATAATTGGGTGTCGACAATCAGCCTAGTGTTATATCAAAGTGTAGCACCCTTCAAAATAGTTTGCTAGATTTAGGAAAGAAGAAAGGGTGTATACCGCGCTAAGCTTAGATCAGGGGACACAGGTAGCTGCCACGCACACAAAATCAAACACTTTGTAAACAGATAATAAGCCAAAAAGTGTAGCGCTCACCCTTGTATAACACAAATTAATATAAAAAGTATTCCAACCTCCATAGAAATAAATATGTCATATAAAGTGCCAATGCTAAAAACATAAAAATATATTATAACCCAAAAATTATGAACTTCATAAGTATTACAAAACAATGTCCATTTGTCAGATATAATACGCGCAGTGTCCAAATATTGATAAAATAGTGCAAAATATTGTGTCGATGATATAAAAGTAGAGAAATGTCAAAATCATGAAGATCTTGATGTGTTAAAAAGGTGACAAGCAGCGGACGATATGAACAGCAGATGAGTGAAGCAATATGAACCACCACATTAGTGCGCTTACCAGATGGAAGAGAATGTAACACCTGGTTGTATATAGGGATTCCAGAAATTCAAACTCCACCTCTGAGGATAAACCAGATGGGGACACCACACACCAGGAAGCTGGAAAGAGTTCCAGAAGGGGACACAGCCAACCCGGAAGCCAAGAGAGAAGACAGGAGGGTCTTTATATGAAAAAAGAGGTTTCACATAGTGTAGTACCCTCATAAAATCCAATTTGTTAAAAAGTATTGCACTTACATAGATCCATAAAATGTGAGCTCAGAAACAAAACAGCTGGCAAGATTCAGAAGCACAGTGGTATGGGGTCAGCAGCTCCTGGCGCGTTTTGTCTCTGTGGACTTCTAGGTTGCTAGATTGGTTAAGTAAATTTAATTATTTTGGCTTTTGTGTAATCAGTGGAGCAGGGTGTGATTGTTCTGGTCTGCTCTGAGTTTCACTGGTTGTGGGTTTGACTGCTTACCCTGCCTTCTGGATAGTTTCAGAAAGTATGTTGTCTCAGCCAATTCCTGGGTGCCTAGATGGTGGCTTGGAGTTAGCAGTCTGAAATCTGGAGCCCTGTTCTGTTCTGCCAGGCAGCCCAGCTAAAGTTCTGCTTGTGTTTATCAAGGTCCCAGCTATGCTAAGGCTGGGGGGCCTACACTCGTGGGATTTTTTGGGACTGTCCAAGGCACTATACTGAAGTCATGGCCTGCAGAAGGATTTTTGGTCTCTCTCATGCAGGATCTATCTGTTGAGGGTGGGTGGCAGACAGCTCCAATGGCATTGTGAGTACAGACCTGTGGATGCTGGGTGACAGACAGCTCCAATGGTGCAAACAAATGGCAACTACCTATAACTGGCCTTTGCAGCAAGGAGCACATGGAAGGGCAACGCATGTAAAAAAAAAAAAATCCCAGCTCACTTACCAGCCAGCCTGCAACAAACTGAATTAACCCTGAATAATAGTTCATGTTAAAACAAGGCGTGTAGTTTGCACACATTTGCAAATATACAGCATGCATAAGCTGCATAATGCCACAATTGACACGTCATTTTTTTGGGTGGGGAGTGGGTACCTAGTTTACATAGGTACCCATCTCCCACTTCCTCTCCTGGCCACGGCGCCGGAAGGAAGTTCACCTCTCCCCCCTCCCTCCCTGCAATCTTCTGGGGCACGGGCCCCAGAAGATTGCCCGGCCATCCACAACGTGCAGGGCAGCTCGCGCATGCGCAGAGCCAACCCGGCTGTGGCCACACTTGTGATGCCGGCGCCGCGGAGGGAAGGGGGAGAGGAGCGATGCGTCAGGCGGCCGCATCGCTGGACCGTGGGACAGGTGAGTGTCTGATTATTAACAGTCAGCAGCTACACTTTTTGTAGCTGCTGACTTTTAACTGGGTGAAACTCTTTAATGGGTAGGATTTGTGTGCATTCCTTCAGCCCAGAGCATACTGTTTTTACAGGCTCTTTCCACTTCCTGTTTATTGCCTGCATGT
Source organism: Glandirana rugosa (assembly GCA_018402905.1). Lineage (NCBI taxonomy): Eukaryota > Metazoa > Chordata > Amphibia > Anura > Ranidae > Glandirana > Glandirana rugosa. The sequence goes on along the minus strand of BLSH010495022.1, from coordinate 26,438 downwards.
GCAACCAGGATCTGTGTTGTTTCATGTCTGACTCCCAGTTTGAGAGCATGTGCAGAGAAGCAGCTGCAGGTTGGTGCAACCAGTAGAGGAAGCTAAATAGTGTTTACCAGAAGGGGCATTTTTGCAAAATAATTAGACCTTTATTTCAGAGGAAGGGTTGGTTAACGAGAGATTGTGTAGGAGGTAACATGACTGAACAGTGTTATCTGAGGGGGTGGGGGGATCTTAGTCCCTAAAGAGCAGGGCAATGGAACTTGCAAATGGTAACACAACATCTGTAAAAGTTTGCACCAAATTCTGTGCAGCTGTTTATTTCCTAATCTGCACCCCAAAACAACTTTAACATTTAAAGTGAGCCGTAAGATTAACCTCAAATACTTTACATGGCCAGAAAAATATCCTTTACTCTAGCTTTAACCCGTACATTGATCATATTATTTTTCCTCTTGTGCTGCTTCCCAGTTCCATTGCTTATTCCTCAGCTTTTTTTATTTCTTCTTTGAAATAGTGATAGCGTGAAAATGGAAAATAAACAGTATAGTACATATAAATATGGATTTGACAACTGTAATGTTCTTCACTAGAATGATTTTGCAAATGGCAACACATCACTTCATCATAATGTAATCTGAAACAACAATTCCAGGCTTCCATACCATTTGGCTTATAACTGCAGAGTGTTTGTGATGATGTGGCTTTCCAAGGAAAAATAAAAATCCAGTTGTTTAAAATGGAAAAATTACAATGGTTGAAGATACTTTAAACACAAACTAAACATAAAGTAATGTAACTGGAAAAACATATTCACTGTATTGTCCATTTGTGCTAAGTATTTGTAAGTGTTCCATATTGAAATCCCTAGTTGTTTCGCCTTGTGAAAAATAAATGGGGATTAACCACAGGTTACATAAAAAAAGGGTAACAAAGATACCTAAAGGAAGCTTGGAGATCTAAAAAAAAGAAATCTAAAGAAATGACATGCATTGTTTTGAACAACAGTAGCAGGAGATGGTGTTACATAAATCAAACATAATAGGCCCAAAAGTAGATTACATTCAGGAGACCCAACAGGGGTTCCCAGAGATTAGTTGTGGAGATCCAAGGCTGATCATTCACAAGTAATGCTCCATGAATGATTACATGTGAGCGGCGATTACATGTGAGCAGGCTGCCATTCTCTCATAGCTTTCAATGAGACTTCCACCCGTCTCAATTTGCTGGGAACCCCCATGGGTCACTAGCAGCCCCATTCTTAAAATGTCATTAAAGACAATTGTATTTAAGTATTGGATAGGGTTGAAAGGAATTTGAGCTTTTGTCAGATGTTATTGAGATTTTGGGTTGACATCAGAGCAAGCATAGAGGGGAAATCTTCCAATGGGAACACTAGTTCTGGTGACCCGGGTGACACCCCGGGATTTCCTCACTTTGGAGGGATTTCTTCTCACTTCCTGTTTTGGCTATAGGACAGGAAGTGAAGGGAAATCTCAGCAATGGGGCAATGTGGTACAGATGGCAAAAAAAGCCTGACAGGAGTTGTAACCCTCCCTTACTCTATCCAAAATAAAAAAAAGTTTTGCCTTTAGTGATACTTTAATTCTTGTAGTAAAAAACTGCCTGTACTCTGTCTCTAGTACATTTAGGCATATTATCCTTGATTAAAATGGCCCTGCTACTGGCCAGTTTTACACTGCTGTTTCCTCCGAAGTATATCATCTTTGTAGCAAAGCACCAGCCTCTGCTCCTTGCCTCTAGTAATTTTGGGCCAAGACTTGCTATTTAAAATTGTCCTACTGCTGGTCAATTTTATACTGCTAGGTACTCTATAGGCCCCATGAAGAAACATGTCAGGCAGAGCTACGCACTGATGCCATCGTGCCCCACGTGACCCCGGAAATGCGGGTTATTGATTTATTTTTTTTCCAACAGATGAATTTATCCTATGCACAATTTTTTCTTATCATTGTAAGTAGCTATTTGGCTTTTTTATCAACAAAAGTTACATAAATAGTATTACACTATTGGAGCTCTCTTTTTTATGGTCCACCTCCTGTTCTTGACTGGCTTGGATATCCCTTTGCGAGGGGGACTACATCGGAGGATTCACTTCACCATCAGAGTGTCTTAGAGGGTTCCTATATCCTGCAGAGGTTGTTCTGCCTGCTTGTTTTACCATCCTAGTGATAGGTGGTCCCTACCATCTGGTAAAAGTCCCTGATCACTGGGACTGGAGCACCACAGAGCATATGACGTTTTGGTGGTGGAATATTTTAGTTTTTTTTATGTTTGGACTTTTGTACACCAACTATAAGGATTCACTTCTCACACCGACTTTTAATTCTTTTTTGCCATTTGAAATGTTAGGCCTTCTCTTTACGCATTAAGTGTATTATATCACATTTGAGTTTGTCTTCAAGACTAGTGTGATTTCTTTGTTTAATGTAAGTTACCTTGTTTATATCACTTGGTTAATTGCTGCAGTCCTTAATTTTTTGCACATTATTTTTACTTTAGCGTGGTATATCACCTTGTGTTGATTAGGTACTCGATAGTTTCTTAATTCGTGTAGTAAAACACCTGCCTCTGCTCTTTTTCTCCAGTACACTTTGGTCAGTTCTCCCTCTTTTAAAATGTCCTGTTGCTGGCCAGTTTTGCACTGCTGTCACACCTGAGGTCCCTTAAGAAAGAAATTCAAAATAATCCTAACTAAGCTTCACCACTTGCTTCCCAGGCCAATTCTAACACATTCACTCCTACATGTAAAAATCATAATATTTTTGCTACAAAATTGCTCAAAACCCCTAAACAGTATATATATGTTTTTTTAGCCTAGTGAATAAGATGGTGATCATTGCAACTTTTGGTCTTGCATGGTATTTGCGCAGTCATTTTTCAAACGCGTTTTTTTGGAACAAAAACAGTTTTCTGTATTCAAAAATCAGAAAACAGTAAAGTTAGCCCAATTTTTTTGCATAATGTGAAAGAGGATGTTAAGCCGAGTAAATAGATACTTAACATGTCACACTTTGAAATTGCGCACACTCGTGGAATGGCACCAAACTTCGGTACTTAAAAATCCCCATAGGCTACGATTTAAAAATGTTTACAGGTTACATGTTTATCGTTACAGAGGAGGTCTAGTGCTAGAATTATTGTTCTCACTGTAACGTTCACGGCGATACCTCAGGTGTGTGGTTTGAACGCCGTTAACATATGCGGGTGCGACTTACGTATGCGTTCGCTTCTGTGCGCGAGCTCAAGGTGACAGGGTGCTTTAATTTTTTTTTATTGTTTATTTAATTTTTTTTTTTTTTTTACACCGTCTCTTTAAAAAAAATGTTGATCACTTTTATTCCTATTACAAGGAATGTAAATATCCCTTGTAATAGGAATAGTGTGTGACAGGTACTCTTTATGGAGAGATATGGGGTCAATAAGACCCCACATCTCTCCTCTAGGCAGGAAAGACAGAGATCATAAAAAAAGCAAATGATCTCTGCCTTTCCAACCGAGTCCCCGGACATTGTTTACATCCGCCTGGCTGGACGTGACGTCATATGACGAGCCCGGACCTCTGAGGCGCCTAGAGATGACTGGTGACCATCTGGTCACCAGTCAGCTCTGTGATCAACATCCGCCGGTGAGGGATCTGTTCTTCGGGCCGCTGATGGCACAGTCGGGCCCGGAGAAGCTGGTGGCAGGGAAGGGCCTCCCCCCTGCTGCCAGTAAGAACGATCAAGCAGCTGAACTGCTGCTATGATCATACTTATGGTACAGGGAATCAGGGAATAAAAAACAATATCTGATCATTCAGATATCGCCATTCAAAGTCTGCGACGTCATATGACGTGACGTGTGCAGGAAGAGGATAAAACACTCCCTTCTCCCTCTTAACATCTATGTTTACTTACCCATGTAAAAACAATGTGTATACTTACCTATTTTCATGCCATTCCTGTCTAGTCTGGTAATCTGGCTTCACTGTGTCAGTCAGCACCGCTGCAGGGGAAAGGATGGAGCGCTGACAATGGATGGGCCATAGCAAGTCAATAGGTGACATCACTGCTCAGGCATTACCAGTTGTTGTCGCGCACTCTCTCCTTTACCAGGTAGCTGGCCGCTGGCTGACACATGGGAGATCATGTGACTGGGCAGGAGCGGTATCAAAATAGGTAAGTACAGTATATGCTTCTTTTTTATACAGGTTAGCTTAGGTGTTTGGAGGGGGAGGGAGAAGTTTTAGATTAATTAGTGTTACCCAGAATTCTACTTTAGCCTGGATTCACACTCTTTTGATAAGGGAACCAGCACGATTCCAGTGCGGGTTCCGGCATCGCGTCTCCCCCACAGGCAGTTCACACTGGCCTCTGCAAGCCACTGGGAGTGTCAATACAAAGTTAATAACACCCCCAGATCGGTTCACAGATCACAGTGTGAACTGTGGATTCGGACAGGAATGTTCACACCCATACGATCCGATTAGAGTTGAGCGAACCCGAACTGTAAAGTTCGGGTTCGTACCGAACTTTGGGGTGTCCGTGACCCGGCCCCGAACCCGGACATTTGAAAAAAGTTCGGGTTTGGGTTCTGGGTTCGGGTATTTGATCCCGCCTGTTGAATAACTGCAGGGCAGCCAATCAACAAGTGTTTCACTGGTTTTCCCTTAGAAGCCATCACAGCCATGCCTACTAATGGCATGGCTGTGATTGGCCAGTGCATCATGTGACTCAGCCTCTGTATAAGCTGGAGTCACATAGTGCTGCATGTCACATGCTCTCAGGCTAGTTTAGGGAGAGGATGCTGCCGGTGCTGTGAGGGACAGATTGCAGATATAATAACATCTCATCCTGCATTACAGAACGATCTGATTGTGTACTAGGTAGAGATTACTACTACTGCTTTTAGGAACAGATTGCAGATCTAATAACATCTCATCCTGCATTACAGACCTATCTGACTGGACTAGGTAGAGTCTACTGCTTAGAGGGACAGATTATTGTTCTAAAATCATCTCCTAGTTCTATAGGGTCAGGTTCCTGCTGTTGCTGTAAGGGACAGATTATTGTTCTAAAATCATTGCCTACTCCTATAGGGTCAGGTTCCTGCTGTTGCTGTAAGGGACAGATTATTGTTCTAAAATCATTTTACTTCCTTTTGCAGCCCTCTAGCACTTACCAGGACTTTTTTACAGTCATTTTTATGCCAAAAAGTTTGGGTCCCCATTGACTTTAATGGGGTTTGGGGTTCGAGGTCAAGTTCAGGTCAAGTTTGGTACCGAACCCGAACTTTTTCGTGAAGTTCGGCCGAACCCACCGAACACAAACATCCAGGTGTTCACTCAACTCTAGATCCGATTCCAGTGCGGGAAAGAAAAAGTCCCTGCACCTTTTTTATGCAAATCCAATGTGAGTTCAGCCATACAAACTGTATGGCTGAACTCGCTTTGCACAGACATCGCATGTGATTGGCACAGCAATGCGGGTGCGAATCACATGCGATGTCTGTGTTTGCATATGTGTGAGCCCAGGCTGAATGAGAGCTTGATAGAAAGTGGCAGTTTTGCATCAGCAAGAACATAGAGACAGCCACAGCTGACTGCTGGCCAATTTCTATCTGCAAGTCAAAGTGAGGCTATTACTATTGGATGAAAAACATGCGCCACTGCTAAAGCTACTTAACAATTTTTTGTTTTCAAATTGAAATACATTATATTGAGGTGCTGCTGCTGTATGAATGTATGCTCTATAAGAATAAATATTTTCACCGTCAAATATGCGCTACCAGTGTATATTGTCATTAATATTCTCGTGAAATTCATTTTCTCTGTGAAAATGATACTGTTCTGTTACACCACATTTAGTTTTAAGTCATACCCAAATCATGTTATTTGAAACACTTGTGCATGTTCATGTTGACCTCAAATCTGCGTGAAAAGACCTCATCCCCACTGTATGGCATTAAACAAAAATATTAATAATGTGGTATTTGTCCTCCATGGAGCATTAAGTCATCCCAAAAGCATGTCATTTAAAAGACCTCTCCTCACTGTATGATATGTGAAAAAAATAACAATAATTTAGTACATGTTCCCCATGGCAGTGACCAGCTTCCTATGCCTTGTCTGACAGAAGATTGCCTATTATCCCTTAAAGTGTCCAGAATTTAACAAGAATAACAGTCACAGATTTTAGCCCTCTTTCACATGGCTTTGAAATCGTGCAATTTCAAAGCCGCATTTCAGTGTGATTTTAGGTCCAACTTGAAAGACATCTGCGCAGTCTAATGAGTAGATGTCTATTAAAGTCGCACCCAAGATCAGAAAAAGTAGTTCAGGACCTACTTCTGCAAATTGGTGCAGCGCCACAAAGCTGACGTTGCACCGATTGGAACGATGTCATTACCGGCAATAGGTTGCGACTTGTCTTGCGAATTGACCTGTCAAATTGCATGACAGATCACTTCAGTGTGAACGAGGGCTCAATGAGATTTACTTTATGATTTGCTGATCATTTAGCAAACTAAACCTGGGCAGGTTTGCCCATCACAATTCTTGGTATACATTATATAGCAGAAATAGTGCATATAAATGAATAAAAACATTTATATAAAAAAAAAAAAACATTTTAATTCACAATAAATTAAACCAAACTCACATCTACATTTAAAATGAAATCTGCTTAGTTTTTATTGCAGTCTTTGTCTCAAGTGCAGAGATTTCCCCTCACATGCTATCACAGAAGCACCACAGGAAGTGAGATGAAGTATGTCCAATGTTAGGGGAAATCCAAACTTTGAGAGTTTTAGTCAGTATGTGCCTAAAGCAAGATATTTTTATCACCTCCTGTTCTGGGTATGGCTGTAAAATGTTCCCCTTTTGTAATTATCTTCAGGATAGAGAGTGTGAACGGAAACACAAGTACTAAATAAAAGCTTGACAAAGGTTCTTACCCTTATTCACTCTATTCCACTATAATGTAAAATGTTTTGCTTTGAGGTCCATTTTAAGACACATTGATTATGCATTGTAGTCAATCTTATTATTTTTTACAGGTACTTAAATAGCACTGTCCATGTATGCACCACTTTAGAAATATATTGTACATTCACATTAGTACCTGCCCTTCAGTAGCTTACAATCTTTTTAACCTAAGGCTGGCCATACATTATACAATTTTCTTGTACAATTTTCATTTTTAAAAATTAATATAATATGAGATCAAACCTAAACACTTTCAACTTGTATGCATTTTAGGCAGGCCCTTGCACTACATAATTGAAGGTAAATCGAAAGGAAATTGAATAATTTATGGTCAGCTTAAGGTCCCTAACTTACATTTATACATACACATACTAGGGACAATTTTGACTGAAGTTAACCTACCAGCATGTCTTTGGAGTGTGGGAGGAAACCCACATAGTCACAGGGAAAACATATAAAACAGGCAGTGCCCTGGTTGGGATTTGAATCAGCAACTCTAGTGCTGCCAATTGCCTTTCTTCTCTGAATTTTGTTGCTCTCCATGGTTCTGAAACACTTGTTTGACCAAATTATAAGCAATTTGCAAGCAAGCAACTAAAACTCACAAATGTATTTGGTAAGAGTTGGTTCACACTACAGCGACTTGGGATCCGACTTGTGTCTCCCCAAGTTGCCCCACAAATGGCGCTCGACATAAGAAATCCCATTGAAGTGAATGGGAGCCGTCTTAATGTACACTACTAAAGTTGCGCCGACTTCAGAAAAGGTTCCTGTACTACTTCAAGGCGACTTCTATCTGACTTGTGCCCTTAGAATTCAATGGAAGTCGCCTCCTAACAGATTTCAAATGCAAATAGCAAACTTGAAATTAACTCTGGACCTTTTATCTGCTCCTTGTAAATGGGATAATGAGGGAATAACACACACCTGGCCATGGAACAGCTGAGCAGCCAATTGTCCCATTGCGTTTGGTCCCTTAAAAAGTAAGAGGCACACATACAAACTGTTGTAATTCCTATACCGTTCACCGGATTTGGATGTAAGTACCCTCAAATTAAAGCTGAAAGTTTGCAGTTAAAGCACATCGTGTTTGTTTCATTTCAAATCCATTGTGGTGGTGTATAGAGCCAAAAACATTAGAATTGTGTCGATGACCCAATATTTATGGACCTGACTGTATATTGAAGCGACTTTACAGGAAAAAGAAAAGAATCTACCCAGGTAAAAGGAATGATGTCAGAAGAGCTATATTCTCTGATTGGCCACAGGCAAAGTCGCCTGCCATAGAGGCCGATTTAAGTCGCCCAAAGTCGTGCTGAAGTCGCGTTCAAATCACCTACAAAGTCGCACCTGAAGTCGGATCGCCCCTGTGTGAACTGACTCTAACTGATCACAGTAATTGAAAAAAATTGTCTGCCGAAATCATTCAATTTTGAGTAATTGTCTGTTGACTTTCTCAGTTATGTTAAAATAGCTTTTAAAATATTTACTGAATCTATTGTTATTTTAACATTTTTTGTAGAGCTAACATCAGACTTTTTAACATATCATTTTGTTAAAAATTCTGCCAATGTTAAAACAGTAATCTGACATTTAGGTGCTATTCTGTGTGTTTGATTCTGTCAGAGTTGAACGGACACCTGGATGTTTGGGTTCGTTGGGTTCGGCCGAACTTTGCAAAAAAGTTTGGGTTCGGTACCGAACTTGATCCCGGACCCCGAACCCCATTGAAGTCAATGGTGACTCGAACTTTTGGGCACAAAAATGGCTGTAAAAAAGTCCTGGAAAGGGCTAGAGGGCTGCAAAAGGAAGCAAAATGGGGGTAAAAGTAGGACAAGTGCCCTGCAAACAAATGTGGACAGGGAAATAACTTAAAATCACATAAAAAAAATAAAAATGGGAGGAGGAGGTGAATGTGGAGTAGGAGCCTAGAGGTTGAGTAGGCTGTGACCGTGGCGGTGTAGGCGGAAGTGGCAGTGGAGGAGGAGGAGGAGGTAGCCAACACTGTTTTTTGTTTGTTTGTTTGTTTGTTTTTTCTAATTGGGGTAGCCCCCAAAATATTGAGACATATTTAAAAGAAACAAGTATAACAATGGCTGTGTGAGGCCGGTCTAAATGTCTATTCTGCACAAGGTACAGACAAGTCTTGTGAGATTCATGCCTGGTTCATTTTAATAAACGTTAGCTTTTCCATGTTGGCTGTGCACAGGCGCCTGCGCTTGTCTGTGATAACACCCCCTGCCGTGCTAAACTCACGTTCAGACAATACACTGACTGCAGGGCAGGCCAACACCTCCAAGGCATAAAGGGCAAGCTCAGGCCATGTGCCCAATTTGGAGATCCAGAAGTTGAATGGGGCAGACCCATCATTCAGTACGTGTAGGCGTGTGTGTACACATACTGTTCCACCATGTTGCTGAAATGCTGCCTCCTGCTAAGACGTTGCCTATCAGCTGGTGGTGCTGTTTGTTGTGGCGTGCTGCTGACAAAGCTTTTCCACATTTCGGCCATGCTAACCCTGCCTTCTGAGGTGCTGGCGGTGCCACAGCTGCCTTGGTGAGCTCTTCCTCCTCCTCCGCCTTCGCCTTGTGCTTCCACTGAGCCCCCCAGTGTCATTTGGAAATGCCCTCAGCAGCGCGTCTACCAGCGTGTGCTTGTAGTCGCGCATCTTCCGATCATGCTCCAGTGAGAATTAAGGACAGCACGTTGTCCTTGTAACGGGGATCCAGCAGGGTGGCCACCCAGTAATCAGCACAAGTTACAATGTGGGCAACTCGGGTGTCGTTGAGCAGGCACTGCAGCATGTAGTCACTCATGTGTGCCAGGCTGCCCAAAGGCAAAGAAAAGCTGTCCTCTGTGGGAGGTGTATCATCTGTGTCCTCCGTATCCCCCCAGCCACCCTCCAGGGATGCCCGGGAGCTGTGTTGGGTGCCACCCTGCTGTGAACACGGTTCCTCCTCCTCCTCATCATCCTCATTCTCCTCATCCTCCAGAACTGTGCCCTGGCTTGAAAATGTTTTACCTGGCCTATGCTGGTGCAGGAACCCACCCTCCGAGCCACTTGTGAATGACTGGCTTGATAACCGTTTAAAATGACCCCTCTTCCTCCTCCTCTTCCTCCTGTGCCACATCTTCTTCCATCATCGCCCGAAGTGTTTTTTCAAGGAGACATAGAAGTGGGATAGTAACGCTGAGAACAGCGTCATCGGCACTGGCCATGTTGGTGGAGTACTCGAAACACCGCAATATGGTACACAGGTCTCGCATGGAGGCCCACTCATTGGTGGTGAAGTGGTGCTGTTCCGCAGAGCGACTGACCCGTGCGTGCTGCAGCTGAAACTCCACTATTGCCTGCTGTTGCTCGCACAGTCTCTCCAGCATGTGCAAGGTGGAGTTCCACCTTGTGGGCACGTCGCATCGGAGGCGGTGAGCGGGAAGCCCGAAGTTCCGCTGCAGCGCAGACAGGCGAGCAGCAGCAGGGTGAGAACGCCGAAAGCGCACACAGATGGCCCGCACTTTCTGCAGCAGCTCTGACATATCCGGGAAGCTTTTTAGAAATTTCTGCACCACCAAATTCAGCACATGTGCCAGGCAAGGGATGTGCGTCAAACCAGCTAGGCCCAGAGCTGCTACGAGATTTCGCCCATTATCGCACACCACCAGGCCAGGCTTGAGGCTCAGTAGCAACAACCACTCATCGGTCTGTTGTTCAATGCCCATCCACAACTGCTGCGCAGTGTGGCGTTTATCTCCCAAACATATACGTTTTAAAACAGCCTGCTGTCGTTTCCCCCTGGATGTGCTAAAGTTGGTGGTGAAGGTGTTACGCTGAGCCGATGAGGAGGTGGTAGAGGAGGAGGAAGCGCAGTAGGAGGAGGAGGCAACAGGAGGCAAAGAAAAATGCCCTGCAATCCTCGGTGGGGTAAGGACATGCGCCAAACGGCTAGACGCCTCGGGCCCACCCGCCACTACATTTGCCCAGTGTGCAGTTAGCGAGATATAGTATCCCTGCCCGTGCTTACTGGTCCAGTGGTTATGTGGACCTTGCCACAGATGGCGTTGCGCAGTGCACACTTGATCTCGTCCCTGATTTGTTTGTGCAGGGAAGGGATGGCTCGCCTGGAAAAGTAGTGGCGGCTGGGAACCACATACTGTGGGACAGCCACCACATCAGGTTTTTAAAACTGTCCACCAGACGGAATGACAGCATTTCAAAGGGCAGGAATTTTGAAATGACTTCCTCTTTCTCTCCAGTGTTTCGAGATGGAGAGCTGTAAGCTTCCATGGGACCGTGTGGAAATGCTTGGGGACGGTGGCGGACATGGTGGTGTTGCTGTCACATCATCTGTTTGCTGGGTGGCAGGTGACACTGGCACAGTAGAGGTGGAGTAAGATGCAGAGGCAGCAGCAGAAGAGAAAGCAGGAGGAGGCCGAGACCTTTCTTGGATTTTGAGGTGCTTATTCCACTGCAGCTCGTGCTTTGCATGTAGATGCCTGGTCATGCAGGTTGTGCTTAGGTTTAGAACATTTATGCCTCGCTTCGGGCTCTCGTTGCACAGCGTGCAAACCACTCGTGTCTTGTTGTCAGCACATTGTCTGAAGAACTGCCACACCGGGGAACACCTTTGAGCTGCCTTTGGTGTGCTAGGTCCCTGGGTGCAGTGGGTAGTAGCAGGCATACTGTTTAGGGGACGCTCGCTCCGCTTTTTGCAACCTGCTTCCTCTTTTGCTGTGCTGGTGCTTCCGTGCGACCACCACCTCTTCCTCCAAACTACACACGTCACTCGCATGACCTTCATTCCATGTGGGGTTTAGGACCTCATCATCCTCCTCCACATCATCTTCCACCCACCCTTCACCTATGCCCTCCTTGTCAGTCTGCACACTGTGGAAAGCCACAGCAGTTAGCACCTGTGTTTCGTCATCATCAGTGGTGCTTCCATGCGGTGGTGTTTCCATGTCCTCATCCTGCTACCGAAGTGGTTGGGCATCAGTGAACTCAATGTCTTCCACTTCTGGGGCAGGGCTATGTGGATGGCCCACGGAAAGCACACCAGGAGAGTCATCAAAAAGCATAAGAGACTGTTGCATGACTTGGGGCTCAGACTGCTTGGCTGATTTACAAGGGGCTGAGGTGAAAGACAGATGGCCGCAGCAGTTAGCACCTGTGTTTCGTCATCATCAGTGGTGCTTCCTGCGGTGGTGTTTCCATGTCCTCATCCTGCTACCGAAGTGGTTGGGCATCGGTGAACTCAATGTCTTCCACTTTTGGGGCAGGGCTATGTGGATGGCCCACGGAAAGCACACCAGAAGAGTGATTAAAAAGCATAAGAGACTGTTGCATGACTTGGGGCTCAGACTGCTTGGCTGATTTACAAGGGGCTGAGGTGAAAGACAGATGGCCATGGGGTTCAGGTGCCAACTCTGAGCTTTCATTAAGGGACCAGGTGGGAGACAATGTGAAGGAACTGGAGGCATTGTCAGCCACCCAATCTACTATCGCCTGTACTTGTTCTGGCCTCAACATTTGTTGAGCGGCCTTCGGGCCTACCATATAACGTTGAAGGTTCTGTCGGCTACTCGCACCTGAAGAAGGTGTTTCACTTGTGCGTGTAGCTGGCACAAATCGACGACGTCCTCTCCTTGCAACAGAAACTTCACCAACACCACCAACACCAGCAGCACCAGAAGCACCCCGACCACGACCATGTCCCTTGTTTGACGCTCTCCTCATTCTGGCCACAAATGTACTATGTAGCACTGTAGCACTAATTAATACAAAAAAAAAAAAATTCTTCTTCTTTTTTTTTTTTGGAAAACAGCAACGTAGACACACTTTTTATTTTTGTGCAAGAAATGCACCGGTCACACCAGCAGCAGGATCCTCTCCCTACACCAGTATGATATGATTTTAGAACAATAATCTGTCCCTCACAGAAGCAGCAGGAACCTCTCCCTATAGCACTAGGAGATGATTTTAGAACAATAATCTGTCCCTCACTGCACCAGTAGGAACCTCTCCCTCTAGCACTATGTTGAGATGATTTTAGAACAATAATCTGTCCCTCACAGCACCAACAGGAACCTCTCCCTATAGCACTAAGAGATGATTTTAGAACAATAATCTGTCCCTCAAAGCACCAGCAGGAACCTCTCCCTATAGCAGTATGAGATGATTTTAGAACAATAATCTGTCCCTCACCGCAGCAGCAGGAACCTCTCCCTCTAGCATTATGATGAGATGATTTTAGAACAATAATCTGTCCCTCACAGCAGCAGCAGGAACCTCTCCCTATAGCAGTAGGAGATGATTTTAGAACAATAATCTGTCCCTCACAGGAGCAGCAGAAACCTCTCCCTCTAACAGTATGAGATGATTTTAGAACAATAATCTGTCCCTCACAGCACCAGCAGGAACCTCTCCCTATAGCAATAGGAGATGATTTTAAAAAAATAATCTGTCCCTCATAGGAGCAACAGGAACCTCTCCCTCTAGCAGTATGTGATGATTTTAGAACAATAATCTGTCCCTCAAAGCACCAGCAGGAACCTCTCCCTATAGCAGTATGAGATGATTTTAGAACAATAATCTGTCCCTCACCGCAGCAGCAGGAACCTCTCCCTCTAGCATTATGATGAGATGATTTTAGAACAATAATCTGTCCCTCACAGCAGCAGCAGGAACCTCTCCCTATAGCAGTAGGAGATGATTTTAGAACAATAATCTGTCCCTCACAGGAGCAGCAGAAACCTCTCCCTCTAACAGTATGAGATGATTTTAGAACAATAATCTGTCCCTCACAGCACCAGCAGGAACCTCTCCCTATAGCAATAGGAGATGATTTTAAAAAAATAATCTGTCCCTCATAGGAGCAACAGGAACCTCTCCCTCTAGCAGTATGTGATTATTTTAGAACAATAATCTGTCCCTCAAAGCACCAGCAGGAACCTCTCCCTCTAGCAGTATGAGATGATTTTAGAACAATAATCTGTTCCTCACAGCACCAGCAGGAAACTCTCCCTATAGCACTAGGAGATGATTTTAGAACAATAATCCGTCCCTCACAGCACCAGCAGGAGCCTATCCCTATAACACTAAGAGATGATTTTAGAACAATAATCTGTCCCTCACAGGAGCAGCAGGAACCTCTCCCTCTAGTACTATGATGAGATGATTTTAGAACAATAATCTGTCCCTCAAAGCACCAGCAGGAACCTCTCCCTCTAGCAGTATGTGATGATTTTAGAACAATTATCTGTCCCTCACAGCACCAGCAGGAACCTCTCCCATAGCACTAGGAGATGATTTTAGAACAATAATCTGTGCCTCACAGCACCAGCAGGAACCTCTCCCTATAGCACTAGGAGATGATTTTAGAACAATAATCTGTCCCTCACAAGAGCAGCAGGAACCTCTCCCGCTAGCAATATGAGATAATTTTAGAACAATAATCTGTCCCTCACAGCACCAGCAGGAAACTCTCCCTATAGCACTAGGAGATGATTTTAGAACAATAATCTGTCCCTCACAGGAGCAGCAGGAACCTCTCCTTCTAGCAGTATGTGACGATTTTAGAACAATAATCTGCCCCTCACAGCACCAGCAGGAACCTCTCCCTATAGCACTAGGAGATGATTTTAGAACAATAATCTGTCCCTCACAGCACCAGCAGGAAGCTCTCACTATAGCACTAGGAGATGATTTTAGAACAATAATCTGTCCCTCACAGCACCAACAGGAACCTCTCCCTATAGCAGTAGGAGATGATTTTAGAAAAATAATCTGTCCCTCACAGCACCAGCAGGAACCTCTCCATATAGCACTAGGAGATGATTTTTGAACAATAATCTGTTTCTCACCGCACCTGCAGGAACCTCTCCCTATAGCACTAGGAGATGATTTTAGAACAATAATCTGTCCCTCACAGCATCAGCAGGAACCTCTCCCTTTAGCACTAGGAGATGATTTTAGAACAATAATCTGTCCCTCACAGCACCAGCAGGAACCTCTCCCTATAGCAGTAGGAGATGATTTTAGAACAATAATCTGTCCCTCAGAGCACCAGCAGCAACCTCTCCCTATAGCACTAGGAGATGATTTTAGAACAATAATCTGTCCCTCACAGCACCAGCAGGAACCTCTCACTATAGCACTAGGAGATGATTTTAGAACAATAATCTGTCCCTCACAGCTCCAACAGGAACCTCTCCCTATAGAAATAGGAGATGATTTTAGAAAAATAATCTGTCCCTCACAGCACCAGCAGGAACCTCTCTCTATAGCACTAGGAGATGATTTTTGAACAATAATCTGTTTCTCACCGTACCTGCAGGAACCTTTCCCTATAGCACTAGGAGATGATTTTAGAACAAAAATCTGTCCCTCACAGCACCAGCAGGAGCCTCTCCCTATAGCACTAGGAGATGATTTTAGAACATTAATCTGTCCCTCAAAGGAGCAGCAGGAACCTCTCCCTATAGTGCAAGGAGATGATTTTAGAACAATAATCTGTCCCTCACAGCACCAGCAGGAACCTCTCCCTATAGCACTAGGAGATGATTTTAGAACAATAATCTGTCCCTCACAGCACCAGCAGGAACCTCTGCTTATAGCACTAGGAGGTGATTTTAGAACAATAATCTGTCCCTCACAGCACCAGCAGGAACCTCTCCCTATAGCAATAGGAGATGATTTTAGAACAATAATCTGTCCCTCACAGCTCCAACAGAAACCTCTCCCTATAGCAATAGGAGATGATTTTAGAAAAATAATCTGTCCCTCAAAGGAGCAGCAGGAACCTCTCCCTATAGTGCAAGGAGATGATTTTAGAACAATAATCTGTCCCTCACAGCACCAGCAGGAACCTCTCCCTATAGCACTAGGAGATGATTTTAGAACAATAATCTGTCCCTCACAGCACCAGCAGGAACCTCTGCTTATAGCACTAGGAGGTGATTTTAGAACAATAATCTGTCCCTCACAGCACCAGCAGGAACCTCTCCCTATAACACTAGGAGATGATTTTAGAACAATAATCTACCCCTCACAGCACCAACAGGAATGTCTCCCTATGACACTAGGAGATGATTTTAGAAAAATAATCTGTCCCTCACAGCACCAGCAGGAACCTCTCCCTAAAGCACTAGGAGATGATTTTAGAACAATAATCTGTCCCTCACAGCACCAGCAGGAACCTCTCCCTATAGCACTATGAGATGATTTTAGAACAATAATCTGTCCCTCACAGCACCAGCAGGAACC
Source organism: Glandirana rugosa (assembly GCA_018402905.1). Lineage (NCBI taxonomy): Eukaryota > Metazoa > Chordata > Amphibia > Anura > Ranidae > Glandirana > Glandirana rugosa. The sequence continues at coordinate 10,197 of BLSH010495022.1, read as the reverse complement.
TCTCCCTATAGCGCTAGGAGATGATTTTAGAACAATAATCTGTCCCTCGCAACACCAGCAGGAACCTCTCTCTATAGCACTAGGAGATGATTTTAGAACAATAATCTGTCCCTCATAGCACCAGTAAACTGTACCTAGTCCAGTATCAGATGGTTTTAGAACACTAAGCTTTCCCCTCACAGCACCGACAGGAACCTGTCTGTAGTGCAGAATGAGATGATATTAGATTGGTAATCTATCCCTCACAGCACTAGTAAACTGTACCTAGTCCAATATCAGATAACTTTAAAACGCTAAGCTTTCCCCTCACAGCACAGCCAGAAACCTGTCTGTAATACAGCATGAGATCATATCGGATCGGTAATCTATCCCTCACAGCCCCGGCAGCATGCTCTCCCTACACTAGCCTGAGACTATGTGACACGCGGCATACGTGACTCCAGCTCATACAGAGGCTGGGTCACATGATGCACTAGCCTATCACAGCCATGCCATTAGTAGGCATGGCTGTGATGGCTTCTATGGGCAAACGAGTAAAACACTTGTTGATTGGCTGCCCTGCAGCTATAGAAAAGGCGTGGAAAATACCCGAATACCGAACCCGAACCCAGACTTTTTTTCAAATGTCCGGGTTCGGGGCACGGACACCCCAGAGTCCGGTACGAACCCGAACTTTACAGTCCGGGTTCGTTCAACTCTAATTCTGTCCACTTATAATACACTTTGAACTCAAAACAAGGTCTGCGAACTAAACCTCCATTCGCACCTGAACTTTGTTGCACGATTCCCAAAGCATGACAAAATTGAAGAATCTATTGTCAGACTTGGTCACACCTGAGCATTGTGTCGCCTGTTTCCACTTGTTTTTCAGGTGCTCCCATTTAGACGTCTATGGAGCCAACAGGCAAACACATGTACAAACGCTGAAAAAAAAGCCTCTAAATCGTCTGGCAATGCTCATGCTCAAATGTGAATAGGGGCTTAGTAGGGTTCCTCTTCTCTTTGATGTAAAGCTGCACTATACTGAAAAAAATAAAACCTGTGGGGGAAACGTTATTTACTGAACTTATTTTTCCAGCTTCTGAACTGCAGGGGGTGACACCACATCCTTCTGAGACCCTAGGGTATTCTGAGTAGCTCATATCTCAAGACATGATATTCCAGCACAGTGCAGGATTATCTTCTTTCCAGATTTAGGTTACCAAGCACTCGATGGGATCTCATTGGAAGCATATGATGTTACCTCTGCTCTGCTGTCCAGCCAGTCTGCACCAGCACCTTGCTCTACTGTTTCCGGGACTGATCAGGCACTCTTACCCCGCCGCGCTCCCGTGGCCGCTGTATCACTCCCAGCGGCCCGTGAGCCGGAGTTGTTGGAGAGGCCTCCCTCTACTGTCTGGCTCACCTTTCAGGTATGTAACAGTACCAAACAGCCATGTCTGAGCTGTCTGGGGGTGCCTCTCCAATGGATGAGATTTGCCAACACCTGGCTGCCCTGACGCAAGCGCTACATTCTCTGCAAGACGGCTACACTCGTCTGGAGAATCAAATCCAGTCTATGGCCACTCCAGCGGGTGGACCCGGCCCGACATCCGACCAGGCCTCTTCTTCTACCCAGGCCGGTGCTTCCTCTGGACCCTCAGTGGTGATGTTGCCTCCCGAGCCTCGAGTGCCGACTCCTGAACGTTTTTCCAGTGACTGGAGTAAATTCCGAGCTTTCCGAAAGGTGGGATTCATCATCTCCCTCCTGCAGGGGGAGCCGCAATCCTGGGCACATCGATTGCTGGAAGAGAACAGTGCTCAACTCAACTCCATGAAAATATTCTTTGACACCATGGCCCAGCTGCACGATGACCCTCAGAGGACCTCCACAGCTGAGGCAGCCCTGCATGCACTCCAGCAAGGCCGCAGCTGAGGCAGCCCTGCATGCACTCCAGCAAGGCCGTAGAGCGGCTGAGGACTATGTCTCGGACTTTAGACGCTGGAGTGCGAACACTAACTGGAACGATGCTGCCCTCTGTCCCACCTGAATGCTGCCAAAGGCACCTGTTCTGGCTCCCAGAGGTCCTACTTACCCCCCGACGAAGTGGCCAGCCTCCCCGCAGTATAGGCATAGGTTGCAAGTACGTCTGCGTTGGCATTCCTCCAGGGCCAGTGGAGTATGTATTAACCCCAACTGCTAGCTTGCCTTGGTATTGTTCCTCGTGCCTCTGTATACTGAGACCTGTATCCCGAAACCTGCATCCAGAAACCTGCATCGTCCTGCTCCCCAGTTCCCTCTGACTGATCTCCCGTGGATGACCCTGGCCTAGCTTGAAGTTTATGGTTTGGACTTTCCTTACTGCTCTAGTTATATGCTTTTGGTTGGCTTCACTATTTCTATTTTGGTTGTGCGTTTTAGTTCATCATCACATCTTATAATAAATCCTCTTATTTTAGTTACGCTTTTGTTTGGTATTTTCTGTGCAGTCCACACATTTCTGGTCACACCAGTTTTCTGACATAACACCAAGGCCATTCCTGACCAGAAGTGGCTGCACAGAAAAGCAATCTTGTTTTGGCTGGTTGTGACAATATGCGTTTGGAAGAGGTTATTTATTTTTCTCTGCTGCTGACAGAGGATCGTGACCATTGCTGCCAGGCATTAAAAGAGTGGACCAGTGACCAGCTAATGGAGTGTATGCGTCTTGCTCATTCCCTGGTTGATCAGGGTAGTGTGACATTTGGAGAGGTTCAGCCTTTGATTCAGCTGTGTGCAGAGTTTGCTTTATCAAATACGCCTACCGGCGGCAATGATTATAAACCCCTTCGATGTCTGTCAGGTGGCGTCACTTGTCTGGCTCCTGGAAGACGATAGAAGTTATTTTGTTGAACATTACTCTGCGTTTTCACAAAAGGCTCTGTTAGACTGTATCAATGCGGTAAACTCTTTGGTCAGACGAGGAGAGTGTAAATTGACATCTGTTCAGCCTCTACTTCAAGCCTGGTCGGATCTGTCCTCCTTAGTATCTGTTGACATGCATCCATCCATTAGCCACCAGTTTGTCCAGAGGTCTCTCTCTCCTTCACCTACAGCAACCACAGTCACAGCCCAATATACTCTGCTACCAACCAAATATCAGTACCCCACTTCCACCTGCTGCACCTACCCTGCCTTTAACCCACCTACCTCTTCTTCGCTGCTTACAACCAGTCCACAAAGATCAACCTTAGCGACCACTCCCTCTTTCTTACCATACTCCAGCCATACTCTCCCATCAGCTGCAACCCCTACTTACAGCCCTGCAGACACATACAGAAATTCAATGGTTAAACCTAAAAAGAAACTGAAGTTTTTTACAACCCGCACAATTCAGCCATCATCCAGCCCTGCCTCCACACCAGCTGATCTGTTCCAGTCTGCTTCTACACCAGCCGATCTCTTCCAGTCTGCTTCGACACCAGCCGATCTGTTCCAGACTGCTACCACACCAGCCGATCTGTTCCAGTCTGCTTCCACACCAGCCGATCTGTTCCAGTCTGCCTCCACACCAACCGATCTGTTCCAGTCTGCTTCCACACCAGCCGATCTGTTCCAGTCTGCTTCCACACCAGCCGATCCGTTCCAGTCTGCTTCCACACCATCCGATCCGTTCCAGTCTGCCTCCACACCAGCCGATCCATTCCAGCCTGCCTCCACACCAGCCGACCCGTTGCAGCCTGCCTCCACACCAGCCGATCCGTTCCAGCCTGCCTCCACACCAGCCGATCCATTCCAGCCTGCCTCCACACCAGCCGATCTGTTCCAGCCTGCCTCCACACCAGCCGATCCGTTCCAGCCTGCCTCCACACCAGCCGATCCGTTCCAGCCTGCCTCAACACCAGCCGATCCGTTCCAGTCTGCCTCCACACCAGCCAATCCGTTCCAGTCTGCTTCCACACCAGTCAACCTGCTCAAGCCCGTCTCTACACCAGCCAATCTGTTCCAATCTGCCTCCACAACAGCCAATCTGTACCTATCTGATCCTGTGCCCGATGACCCAGTGCCTGATGCCCTGGTGCCCGATGACCCGATGCCCTCTGATCCTGTGCCCAATGACCCAATGTCCGCTGATCCTGTGCCCGCTGATCCTGTGCCTGATGACCCGGTGCCTGCTGATCCTGTGCCCGATGACCCGATGTCCGCGTATCCTGTGCCCGATGACCTGGTTTCCGATGACCCGGCGCCCGCTGATCCTGTGTCTGATGACCCGGTGCCCACTGATCCTGTGCCCGATGACCTGGTGTTCGATGATCCTGTGTCCGATGACCCAGTGCCCGCTGATCCTGTGTCCGATGACCCGGTGCCCACTGATCCTGTGCCTGATGACCCGGTGCCCAATGTCCTGGTGCCCGATTTCCTGGTGCCCACTGATCCTGTGCCAGCTGATCCTGTGCCAGCTGATCCTGTGCCCGCTGATCCTGTGCCTGATGACCCTGTGCCTGATGACCCTGTGCCTGATGACCCTGTGCCTGCTGATCCTGTGCCCGCTGATCCTGTGCCTGATGATCCGGTGCCCGCTGATCCTGTGCCTGATGAACCGGTGCCCACTGATCCTGTGCCTGATGACCCGGTGCCCGATGACCTGGTGTCCGCTGACCTGGTAACTGCTGAACCTGTGCCCGCTGATCCTGTGCCCGCTGACCTGGTACCTGAAGTTTCTGTGCCTGACGACCTGGTGCCCGCTGATCCTGTGCCCACTGATCCTGTGTCCGATGACCCGGTGCCCGCTGATCCTGTGCACGCTGATCCTGTGTCCGATGACCCGGTGCCCACTGACCCTGTGCCCACTGATCCTGTGCCCGCCGTCCTGGTGCCCAATGATCCTGCGCCCGATGACCCGGTGCCCAATGATCCTGTGCCGCTGATCCTGTGCCTGATGACCCGGTGCCCACTGATCCTGTGCCTGATGACCCAGTGCCCGCTGATCCTGTGCCTGATGACCCGGTGCCCACTGATCCTGTGCCTGATGACCCAGTGCCCGATGACCTGGTGTCCGCTGACCTTGTGCCTGCTGATCCTGTGCTCACTGATCCTGTGCCCGATGACCCGGTGCCTGCTGATCCTGTGCCCGATGACCCGGTGCCTGCAGATCCTGTGCCCAATGACCCGATGTCTGCTGATCCTGTGTCCACTGTCCAACCTGCTGTTTTGATGCCTGATGTTCGGGAGCCTGCATTCCAGCCTGGTGTTCTGATGCCTGCTGTCCAGCTTGGTGTACCGGCGCCCGCTGTCCAGTCTGATCTGGTTCCTGATTCCCAGCCTGCTGTTCTGGTGCCTGCTTTCCAACCTGCTGATCCTGTGCCCGCTGTTCAGTCTGCTGATCCTGTGCCCGTTGGCAAGCCGGATGTGCCCAAGTTTGTGAATGACCTATGGGACCCCAGCATTGAGGTACCTAACCTGTTACCAGACCCAGGCGGTGGAATTCCTGGAATCTTTCTGGATCCCGGCAGCAGGGCCTCTGATCTGGAACCTGCCATTCCTTGGACTCGTAAGACATTGTCATTCGGGACTCTTGTTGCTATGGCTGGTTGGCGTGTCCGGAGGTCGCTCCTTTGAGGGGGGGTACTGTTAGGAACGCTTTCACCAGTTGGTGTCCACCAGCAAGTGTCTCTTCGCAGTCAGGACCTGATATCATCTCCTGCAATCAAGCATCACCTGAGACTGTTTGCAGGAAGTGTATTTAAACCTGGGAGTGCTGTGCTAGCTTGCCTTGGTATTGTTCCTCGTGCCTCTGTATCCTGAGACCTGTACCCCGAAACCTGCATCCGGAAACCTGCATCGTCCTGCTCCCCAGTTCCCTCTGACTGATCTTCCGTGGATGACTCTGGCCTAGCTTGAAGTTTATGGTTTGGACTTTCCTTACTGCTCTAGTTATATGCTTTTGGTTGGCTTCACTATTTCTATTTTGGTTGTGCGTTTTAGTTCAATGCCACACCTTATAATAAATCCTCTTATTTTAGTTACGCTTTTGTTTGGTATTTTCTGTGCAGTCCACACATTTCTGGTCACACCAGTTTTCTGACATAATACCAAGGCCATTCCTGACCAGAAGTGGCTGCACAGAAAATCTAGTCCATTTCAGAGGAATTTATATAACATATAGTTTTATTCTGCTCTAGGAAAAATGGGGTAGTCTTTGTATGTTGTATGTTTGCCCGTGCGGGCATAGCTTTTAAATACCCTAATAAATTTGTATTTTTTTTTTTTTAAATTGTGAATTCATGCTGTACAACGAAAGTCCAATATTGCCTCATGTGTATATGTGTTTACAGTTCATTAATGATTACATAAAGCAAGTAAGGGCAATATGTTTATCTCCTGTTGTGGCTGGAAGGGGAAAGCACAAACATGCTTTGCATTGTAAAGCTGTAACCTACCTATCCTGCTGTGTGTTACTAAGAAGTGTGGCTTACTGCCTGCAAAATGAGGGGCGTGATTTATTTTGAAGTGGGTGAGTTCACATTTACCGTATATACACGAGTATAAGCCGAGTTTTTTCAGCACATTTTTTGTGCTGAAAAATGCCCCCCTCGGCTTATACTCGAGTCAATGTCTGTGGGTGATCAGTAGATTCACATTAAACAGAGCCGTGCTGCTTCTAAGAGCCGTTCTGTGCTTTGTAAGTGTGATTAAACACATTGGAATGCAAAGAATGCTGAGAGAGGTGTCAGATTCTCAGCTTGATGTCGGGAGGTGGGGGAGGTGGGCTGGACAAGCTGATGTTAGCTGTTCAGTCCAGCCTACCTCCTGATCTCCGTGAAGAGCTGCAGCTCTCTCTCTGCATTCTTTGCATTCCAATGTGTTTAATCACACTTACACAGCACAGAACGGCTCTTAGAAGCAGCACAGCTCTGTTTAATGTGAATCTACCTTACTCATCCCTTATGTGTTCTGGCTACAGTCTGTGTCCTGGCTAAAATCCCTGTGTCCTGGCTACAATACCTGTGTTCTGGCTACAGTCTCTGTGTCCTGGATAAAATCCCTGTGTCCTGGCTACAATACCTGTGTTCTGGCTACAGTCTCTGTGTCATGGATAAAATTCCTGAGTTCTGGCTCCCTGTCCCTGTGTTCTGGCTACAATTCCTGTGTTCTGGCTCCCTGTCCCTGTGTTCTGGCTACAATTCCTGTGTTCTGGCTCCCTGTCCCTGTGTTCTGGCT
>BLSH010495004.1:67971-95082 GCA_018402905.1 Glandirana rugosa | reverse complement strand
AGGAGAGGCAGTAGCACAGTACCTGTTCTTAGGGTCCGTCTCCATCGCCATCATTGGTCCGAGGGAAGAGGAAGAGGGGTGTAGAAAGCAGTGGAGAAAAGAGAGGGGGAGAAGGTTAGGCTCATGTACAATAAACAATATCGAGATTGTAATAAACAAAACGTGAGGTAAGGAGCATAGTGAAGAGCAGTTATCCTGCTCTCCATAGGCTCCGAGTGTGCGTCCGGGGGGCCACATAAGCTGTGGGTCGTCGGAGGCAACAAGTGGGGGAGCAAGAACGTCCTGTGAGCGGACATCTCCAGGACCATTCGGACATTAAATCAAATAACTGTAACAGTAATCGTAACTAGGGTCCTCGCTGTGTCAAACCACAACCCGCAGAGGGGAAAAAGAAAAAATTTTAACTGCAAGTAACATAACACCATAAGAAACGATTAGGGTGTTTCGGGTGGGTGAATGAGTCACCCTAGTGAAGACAAAATTGGTCTCATCTTGCTGATCTCTGGGGGAGGAATGTTCCAGGATTACCTGATGGGTAATAGTGTCTGCATAGACAAAGGTCCAACAGTAGTAGGTGGGCTGAAAAAAAAATTTAGGAGGTGGTAAGATTGTAGGCCATATGTGTTCTTTCTGTAAGGGGTCAGTCCATGGAGTCTTCGGTGTTCACAACTAGAGGTTCAAATCGGCCACGTTTATAGGTGGAGGTATTGGATTTGGTGTTGTTCTTGTGTGGAGTAGGGGGGTCCTTCTTAGGAGAGCTGGAGGCCGAGCGTCTACGGGAGTGTTCCTTAGTGGGGCTACGCTCCATAAGATTCAGATCAAGCAGGGCATCACGGAGTTCAGCTGCTGTGCGGCAGACATATTTTGTTTCTAAATATGTAAAGCGGACCGAGAAGGGGAATCCCCAGTGGTAGGTGATGTGGTGTTGTTGTAGGGTTTGCAGAAGGGGTTTTAACGAGCGTCTCTTGGCTATGGTTATTGGTGAAAGATCTGCAAATATCTGGTAATTGTGTCCTTGAAACGAGAGGATTTGTTTACCTCTGGCTGCTGAGAGAATCTGTTCTTTTGTACGGTAATAATGGAATTTCGCAATTATGTCCCTGGGGGGACCATTATCTTTGCGTGGCGCTAGGGCTCTATGTACTCGGTCAATTTCCAGTCTTTCAGCTGGTATACCAGGTTGCAGCTCTTGACATAGAGCAATCATGGTTGCTTGTAGGTCAACCACCGATTCCGGTATACCTCTGATCCTTAAATTGGACCGGCGGGCCCTATTCTCAAAGTCTTCCAGGCGGGCCTGTAAACTTGAGTTTTCTTCTTTAAGCGTTTCAATTTCAGTTAGGCCTAGCTGGGTGTTACATTCCAGGTCGTCTACTCTCACCTCTAATTCCGCTGTTCTGCTACCAAGGTCTCTGATCTCCTTGGTCAGTTGGTCGGTGATACGATCAGAGGTCTGCTTTAAGGCCTTATTTAGCATTGCCTCAAATTTAGTAAAGATGTCTGCTTGTGGCTCAGTCTGTGTGTCCCAATCGTCAATATCGGACTCACCCTGGCGTGATGATTGAGAGCGGTGCGGTTTCTGGGTTGCTCTAGGCGAGCGCGGTGTTCCGGCCTGCAAGGCTGATGTCGCCGCCATCTTTATGGTAGGCCTCGTTAGAGCGTCTCGGATATTCCGGGACTTCACCTTCGGCTTGGCTCCTATCGGAACCATGGATGTGAGCCCCTGGTGTTCCGCAAGCGTGGGCTGCGCTCGGTGAGGGATTATTGAGGACTTGCTGGCTGTTTGTCCGCTGGAGAAGTCCGCTCAGGACCGGAGCCTTATGCTAGCACGTCCGCTCGCATCGGCTTCGCGCATGCGCCCCCCCGAAGAGAAAGTTTATCTGGTGGTGGGGAATGTAGATTAACTTAGCTTCTGTGCCTATCCAGTCATCCTCCGTGTCGGGAACAAGAGTAAAACAATGGAGAGGAGACGTTTAATCCATGTGTTCAGTAGCCTGGTCCCCCGCCGGTTTGAAGCGCTTGGGGTGTTCCTTGCGGGGGCTTCTGTGATCGAAGGCACGCATGGTTGTTGGATCTTTAGAGGCAGCTCTGGCATAGGAATCCTGACGAAGGGAGCGAAGATAATCGTCTGCTTCAGCTGGGTCTTGGAAGGACAGTTGATCCCCGTTAGGGGCCTTCATGCGCAAAGTGGCCGGGAATGCCAGGGTAAATTTTATGTTGCGTTTGAAAAGTTCTGCGCATATTGGTTGAAAGGCTTTTCTTTTCCTCGTGACATCTGCGGAGTAATCGGCAAAAATAAGGATGCTGGTACCTTCTATGCGCAGGGATTTCATCTGACGGTATTTCTGGAGGATCTCCTGTTTTTCGGCATAGTTTAAATATTTTGCGATGATAGGCCTAGGAGCGTTCCGGTCAGGTTTTGGTGCTCCGAGACGATGTGCTCGCTCTACTATGCAAGGCCTAGGGAGTCCGAGCGCCTCGGGTATCCTCACGCCACAGAAGTATATCAGAGCCAAGGGGGAGAGGGATTCTGGGACGCCTATGAACCTGAGGTTGGATCCTCCTGGATCTATTTTCCTGGTCTTCCAGTTTTTCAGACATCCATTTAATTTGCTTGTCCTGGTCTTGGTCCGCTTTCTGGGCTTGGCAGGCTTCATCCTCTAGGTTGGAGATACGATGCTCTACCTCATTCAGTCTCTCGGCGTGTGCTTTTAATTCTTTATGGAAGTTACGCAGGCCTGCCTGGACTGCTTGTTCCACAGAGTTGGCTATGGTGGGAGCCAGGAGGGCCGCCACGGCTTTAGCTATCTTTTCTGTGTCACAGTTGCATGGAGAGGAGGACTGGGGGGGTGTCGTACTCACTTCCATTCCACCGTGTGTTGTTAGGCCTGAGGCTTCCGGCCGCGTGGTCGGGTCCGAAGGTTCGTTGCAAGAAATGGACAACAATCGTGCCGGCGTGTCCGAACGAACGCCCGCCTCCGGGCCTCGATTCGTCGTGGAAGAACGGGAGCTGTTTTTTTCCACGAATCGGTCCATAGATCTTTTCCCGGAGCCTTTAGAAGCCCGATTTTTCGTCTTGATTAGCAGAGGGAGCCCACGAAAAGGATTTTAAGGCAGATTCTTGGGCCTGCTGCGGGAGCTGAGGAGAGAGGCAGCTACTCCATGAGGCGCCGGAACCGGAAGTTCGATTTTTATTTTTAAACCAGCAATGTAGACACACTTTTTATTTTTGTGCAAGAAATGCACCGCTGGCCGCAAATGTATTATTTAGAATATTTTTTTTTTTAAACCAGCAATGTAGATGCACTTTTTAATTTTATGCAAGAAATGCCCCACTGGCCGCAAATGTGATATATTGCACACAAAAAACTAATTTTAATTTGTCTAACTGCAATGTAAAAGCAGTATTTGAATATGCCAAAATGTTGCCAACTGAACTAACAGAACACGATTAAAGTAGTGTCCCTGACACACAAGCAGTTGCAAATGGCTGCAAACACCCACCTAACAAACAGAAAAATTGCTTAGGTTTTATATGAGGCACTTTGCTTAGCAAACAAAATGTACTCTAGCAAACTAAAATCTTATCTAGCACCCACCCACCAAAAAATCGCTGTTTTTAACAGATTTATTAAAGTTAATCTGTCCCTCACAGCAGCAGCAGCATCCTCTCCCTACACTAGTATGAGATGATTTTCTAAACCTAATCTGTCCCTCACTGCAGCAGCAGCAGCATCCTCTCCCTGCACTAGTTACATGGTTACATAGTTAGTCATGTTGAAAAAAGACACACGTCCATCTAGTTCAACCAAAAAAAAAAAAATTTATATATAACCAAACAATCCCATATACAAGCCTTCACCCACAGTTGATCCAGAGGAAGGCAAAAAACCCCAGGAAAGCATGATCCAATTTGCTATAACGGGGGAAAAAATTCCTTCCTGATCCCCCGAGAGGCAATCGGATACACCCTGGATCAACTTTACCTAAAAATGTTAGTACCCAGTTATATTATTTACATTAAGGAAAGAATCCAGGCCTTCTTTAAAGCAATCAACTGTGCTGGCCAAAACCACCTCTGGAGGGAGTCTATTCCACATTTTCACAGCTCTTACTGTGAAGAAACCTTTCCGTATTTGTAGATGAAATCTTTTTTCCTCTAGACGTAAAGAGTGCCCCCTTGTCCTTTGTGATGACCTTAAAGTAAATAACTCAACACCAAGTTCACTATATGGACCACTTATATATTTGTACATGTTGATCATATTCCCTCTTAACGTCCTCTTCTCAAGAGAGAATAAATTCAGTTCCTCTAGTCTTTCCTCATAGCTAAGCTCATCCATGCATTTTATTAGTTTGGTTGCCCTTCTCTGTACTTTCTCCAGTTCCCCGATATCCTTTTTGAGAACTGGTGCCCAAAACTAAACTGCATATTCCAGATGAGGTCTTACTAACGATTTGTACAGGGGCAAAATAATGTCTCTATCTCTGGAGTCCATACCTCTCTTAATACAAGAAAGGATTTTGCTTTCTTTGGAAACCGCAGCTTGGCATTGCATGCCATTATTAAGCTTATGATCTACCAAAACCCCCAGATCCTTCTGCACTATGAATTACCCCAGTTGTACTCCCCCTAGTATGTACGATGCATGCATATTCTTAGCCCCCAAGTGCATAACTTTACATTTGTCAACATTAAACCTCATTTGCCACATAGTCGCCCAATTAGACAGTGCATGGAGGTCTGCTTGAGACTTCCTGCAAAGACGTTATTCCACTGCATAGCTTGGTGTCATTTGCAAACACTGAAATGGTACTTTTAATCCCAGACTCTATATCATTTATAAATATATTGAAAAGTAAGGGTCCCAACACTGAACCTTGGGGTACACCACTGATAACCTTAGACCATTCAGAATAAGAATCATTAACCACTACTCTCTGAATTTGGTCTTTTAGCCAGTTTTCTATCCATTTACAAACTGATCTTTCCAAGCCTGTAGACTTTACCTTACACATTAGCCGTGTGTGGGGAACGGTGTCAACCACTTTTGCAAAATCCAAGTATACCACGTCCACAGCCACCCCTCTATCCAAGGTTTTATTTACCTCCTCATAAAAAGAAATCAGGTTTGTTTGACAACTTCTGTCTTTCATGAATCCATGCTGTCTGTTGCTTTAAAACATTTTTTTCCAACAAGAACTCATCTATGTGGTATTTTATTAAACTCTCCAGTAACTTCCCAGCTATAGAAATTAAACTAACAGGTCTATAGTTACTTGGTAAAGACTTTGATCTCCTTTTAAATATGGGCACCACATTGGCCCTACGCCAATCCAGTGGTACTATTCCAGTCATTAAGGAGTCCCTAAAAATTATATACAATGGCTTTAAAATGACATAGCTCAATTCTTTTAGGATCCTTGGATGGATGCCATCTGGCCCAGGTGCTTTATCTACCTTTATTCTGTCCAAATACTTCTGGACCATTTCGCTTTTGAGCCATTGTGGATCATTTGGGGCTGTGTCACTACCACCCCCATTGTGGACATGAGCTTCCCCTTGCTCCTTTGTATGCACAGAGCTGAAGAAAGTATTTAATAAGTTTGCCTTCTCTTTGTCCCTAGTCATGCACTCTAGATTATTTTGTAAAGGGCCTACATGCTCAGACCAGACCTTTTTACTATTAATATATTTAAGGAATTTTTTGGGGTTTGTCCTACTATCTTTTGCAATCTGTCTTTCATTGTGAATTTTTGCATCCATGATTTCCTTTTTACATATTCTGTTATATTCTTTGTAACATTTAAAAGATGACAGTGTTCCCTCATTTTTATATTTTTTAAATGCTCTTTTCTTATCATTTATAACTTTTTTTTAACTTTGGCCGCGAGCCAAATAGGTTTTCTTTTTAGCCTTTTAAACTTATTGCCCACGGGAATATACTTTGCAGTGAGTTCGCATACAGTTTTTTGAAAAATTCCCATTTCTGTTCTGTGTTCATCTATGCCAATATTCCCTCCCAGTCTAAGTCCTGGAGAGCAGCCCTCATCTTTGTAAAATTTGCTCTCTTAAAATTAAGTGTTTTTTTCTTTCCCGTATGTGTTTGTTGCTTGCAGCTTACATTAAATGAAATCATGTTATGGTCACTAAGATAAAGTAATAGAAATCCCGCGCTCACAGATAAATTCACATAAAAAGGAAAGTGGAAAATGAATGTCCAGGAAACACTATATGTTAGATAAGGGCAGCTCGCAAGAAACAACTGATCCAATTGTTAAAAACAAGTCCATAAAATATCTGCAGCGCCCCTTTAAAAGATATAAATAAATAATGTTTAAAACCACAAGAACATGTATAGATGGTGAGTCCACTGAAGGGACTCAGGTGGTGCAATATAACAGTACTTCATTAATTAATGTAAATCCTATGAAGTTCCAAAGAGTGTAAATCCTATGAGAATATGCAATAAGGTGAGATGATGAATCCAAATATAGTATGGATGTACGCTTACCAAAAGCCCAAAGGCTATGCGCGAATGATCAGATGGTGGACCCTCGGATGGTCCTCAGTTGTCATCCGAATCAACTCGGGTGGTGTGTTGAGATCAGGTAGTTGGCTCCAAAGAGGTACTGGAAGCGATGTCATCCATCCATAAAGCCCAAGGTGCACTGAAGTAAATCCTTGTCCAGGTGGATGGTCCCACTATCTCCAGATAGATGCTCCACGGATGATGAGATACACTCAGGGGTGTTGAATGAAAGGAAAAAACCGCAATAGTGTGATACCGTATAACAAAGTATTTATTGCGCAAAAGGAATAAAATAATACTCACAATGTGACAAGTAAAACAGAGCTCTCAAACAAATGATACCCCAGATGACGGCTTTCTGAGCCGAAACGCGTCGGGTTTCCTGACCCCTTCTGTCACATTTGTTTGAGAGCTCTGTTTTACTTGTCACATTGTGAGTATTATTTTATTCCTTTTGCGCAATAAATACTTTGTTATACGGTATCACACTATTGCGTTTTTTTCCTTTCATTCAACACCCCTGAGTGTATCTCATCATCCGTGGAGCATCTATCTGGAGATAGTGGGACCATCCACCTGGACAAGGATTTACTTCAGTGCACCTTGGGCTTTATGGATGGATGACATCGCTTCCAGTACCTCTTTGGAGCCAACTACCTGATCTCAACACACCACCCGAGTTGATTCGGATGACAACTGAGGACCATCCGAGGGTCCACCACCTGATCATTCGCGCATAGCCTTTGGGCTTTTGGTAAGCGTACATCCATACTATATTTGGATTCATCATCTCACCTTATTGCATATTCTCATAGGATTTACACTCTTTGGAACTTCATAGGATTTACATTAATTAATGAAGTACTGTTATATTGCACCACCTGAGTCCCTTCAGTGGACTCACCATCTATACATGTTCTTGTGGTTTTAAACATTATTTATTTATATCTTTTAAAGGGGCGCTGCAGATATTTTATGGACATGTTATGGTCACTGTTACCCAAATGTTCCTTTATATGAATATTGGTAATAAGCTCTGCATGGTTTGAGATTACCAGATCCAGAAAAGCGTCATTCCTAGTTGGGGCCTCAATAAACTGGACCATAAAATTGTCTTGTAAATTTTTGCCCTTTAGCTGTCCCAGCAGTGCCATTACTCCAGTTAATTTCCAGATAGTTAAAATCCCCCATTATTATCACTGTCCCAGCCCTTGCAGCTCTTTCCATCTGTGCAAGGAGCAGAGTCTCCACCTCCTCTTTAACACTGGGAGGTCTATAACAAACTCCAAAGATAACCTTTGTAGTGTGCACACCGATATGCAGATCTACCCATAATGCTTCACTCATCATACTCTCCATCAACTAGGTCCTCATTCACACTTGCTTTGAGATCACTTCTCACATAGAGACAGACATCCCCACCCATCCGTTTTACCCTGTCTTTCCAAAAGAGAGCATAGCCAGGAATATTAATAGCCCAGTCATGTGAAGAATGAAGCCAAGATTCAGCTATACCAATCAAATCATACTTCTCCTCATGCACCAGAGCTTCCAACTCACCTATTTTGCTGGGAGGCTCCTGGCATTGGTGAACAAACACTTTAATTCACTGTCACATTTTGCACATGTATGTTGCATATTTTTTTTTTTTTGTTTCAATATCTTTATTGGTTTTACCAAAATAGGAGAGAGAAAAAGACAAAATATACAAAATAAAAGGGAAAAGCAGTAAAGTTGTTTAAACATCATTAGTGTTAGTGTCCAAATACCTGACATACACTTTAGAATATTGCATAAAGGTTATCCACAGTAAATTACAATATCGTAGGCATAAGAAATTAGGAGAAATTAAACTTTTAAAGTAGGTTACAGGTTGAGATTAGCATAGCAGCACTCCGCTTAGAGTGTCCTGGTACATTCCTCCCGACACCCCTAATGGGAACTTACTGTGTCCTTGGGGAGGGGCACAGGACTTATGTTGTAAGGAATCAGTTGTGTTCCACTATTTGCTATACATGGGTCAAACTATGATGCAATTAGTCTTTATTCCTAATGTCTGCTAAGACTTAGGCTACTTTAGAGTAGTATGGATGTGATTGCCACGAGGACCAGTTTCTGTTAAATTTGTGGAGTGAGTCATCTTTAATCGCAAAAATATATTCTAGGGTACAACATCTGTTAAGTTCCCCTACTAGCTCTGTTAAATTTTGGGGATCTTGGGAACCCCATGTCCTCACTATCAGAAGTTTGGCTGCTAATAAAATCACTTTTTTAATTTCAACTTCTGTGAATGGTTGGGAGAGTAGGTTCAGCTGCTCCGTGGATAGTTGGGGGAGTGAGAGAGGTGCAAGGAAGGCTTGTATTTGTTGTGTTGTAGGTTCGGGGGTAAGTGAGTCTGATTTAAGGTCATAAAGGGTTGAGTAGTAGGATCTGAATACCTCTGCTATCTCTGAGGGGAAGTAACTTTATGTCCTGAGTGCGTATGGGTCATGTGTGGTATTTTATGCTGTAAGCATTTTCCTTTGAAACGTTTTGCTAGGAAGGCACCCGCTTTGTTGTTCAGCGCATAGTATTGTGCTTTAATAGCTTTCATGTGTTTCTCATGCTGGTACATGAGGAGGTCTCTCAATTCGATTCGTAACTTTAAAAGCCTTACTGAGATGTGGTGGGAGGGATTTTTTTTATTAATGCCTTCTAATTCACAAATTTGTTGGGTAATATTTTTCATTTTACTGTCTCTATCTTTCTCTGCTCGGGAGCTAATTTGCAGAAATATGCCTCTCATATAGGCCTTATGCGCATTCCACAGGACAAAATGGTCCGTGGAAGGCTTATCGTTCATTGAGAAGAACATATCGCGTGCGTCCTTGATCGGTTTTTCATTTTTTTCATAGGTTAAGCAGATAAGTGTTCATTCTCCACACTGACATGGGCCGAAGAGTATGTGAGGAGGAGAATGTAATAGAAATAGGCGCATGGTCCGACCAGGATACTGTACCTATTTTAGATGTGGTTATATGTGGAAGGGTCCATTGATCTGTCACAAAAAGATCTATTCTGGTATAGGTGTGGTGTACCATAGAAAAAAAAAGAGTAATCTCTTTCATTCATATGCTGGATTCTCCAAATGTCAATTGTGGGTGTGGAAAAAGTTGTTCAGATTGCAAGGTCTTCTTTGGGATTTGGTGGAGGAATCTAACAATGGATCACCAATTGCATTTAAGTCTCCTCCAATGATTAAGAATCCTAATCGGATCGGGGCTATCTTTTTCATTAGTTTTTTTTTAGGAAAGCAATCTGTCTGACATTTGGGACATATACATTAGCAAGGGCAAAAACAGTGTCATTAATCTTACACACTAAGATAAGAAACCGTCCGTTGATATCTTCCATTGATGTGAGGATTTGGAAATGTAAGGCCGATCTTATCGCTGTAAGTACTCCTGCCTTCTTGCTGTCTGAGCATGCCATAAAGGTAGAGGTGAAGTCTTTCAGGTATAAATGAGGAATTTTGGATTTAGAGAAATGAGTCTCTTGAATAAAGAGAACGTCAGCTTGGAGAGTCCTTAGCTCTTTGTTAAGTGCACTTCTTTTAAACGGGCTGTTGAGTCCTCGTACATTGTATGATACTATTTTAAGTGCCATAAGGGAAAGATATCCAACCGATATCGGTCGCAGTTCTTATTTGGTTAGTAGCACGGTGATGAAGGTGTTTTAGCCAGGCTGTACTTTTGATCTTAAAGGTGATCATGTGGAAAAACAGGTCGTCAAATGCATGTTGTCGTCTCAGTATGGTCACTGTGAAGCTGCTGGGAGTGTTCGTGGATGTCAGTGAACAAAAGAATCTGTGGCTCAATAAGAAAAAGTAAAGGGTGTAAAAAAGGTTGGAAAAAAAGTCCAACATAGATGTGCAACAACGTGTTGCAGAACTGGGGGAGAACTGATCCAGGTACTGGGGTGTTCGGAACTGGGGAGTAGTAGATAAGGTGAAGAATTCCATTGGCCTGTGAAGGGCTGGCGGGCACTTGCAAGTAGATGTACCGCTAGAACTAGATGTTTGGCGCTGCTTATTCAGGACCATTCCATGGGTATTTTTGGAGGTAGATCTTTGTCCATTCCTTCAGTCTCTTGTGGAAGAATTTTCCAATCTTTAATAAGTTTGAGGCCGTTATCTAGGGAGAAAATTGTATATGTTTTGTGTTGTCTTGTTATGATCAGTTTCATGGGTCTGCCCCACTGGTAAGGTATATTATGGTTTCGTAAAGCTTTCGTCAGGGTGAGGAATTGTCTCCTGGTGCGGATCATTGCTGCGGATAGATCTGTATATAGGGCTATGCCAGCAAATTTGTCTGATAATTTGGGACTGCTTCTTGCTGCTTTCATCACATTTTCCTTGATGTGAAAGAAATGGATCCTAGATAGTACATCCCTAGGGACCGAGTCAGGTAGAAAGGGTGGCTTGGGGATCTGATGGGCTCTGTCGATGATTAAGTCCCTAGGGTCTGCTCCGGTATTAGTTCCACCATTAGTTGCTGCAGAAATTCCATCAAGGATGCATCATGGATATTTTCGGGGATACCCCTAAATTTAATATTGTTTCTGTGTGACCTGTCTTCGAGATCGGCAAGTTTAGCGTTAATTTTCTGTAGTTCACTTTCATGGTCGTTAAAAGAATCAATCAGATCGTTATGTGCGTGGCAGACATCACTGATTTTCTCTTCCGCTTGAGATACTC
This sequence comes from Glandirana rugosa, assembly GCA_018402905.1. Taxonomy (NCBI): domain Eukaryota; kingdom Metazoa; phylum Chordata; class Amphibia; order Anura; family Ranidae; genus Glandirana; species Glandirana rugosa. The sequence continues at coordinate 83,814 of BLSH010495004.1, read as the reverse complement.
TGAGAGAGATATCTTGGATAGATTGGGAGACTCCAGCTAACATGTGAGACATATCAGCATGAAGATGGCTGCGTAGAGACAGCAACATGTCTTTTATGTCCGCTAGAGAGGCCGGCTGTGATGATGAGGGAAAGTCCTCTAGCAAGGGAGCAGGAGGGGTAGGCTCTTGGCCTAGTCCCAGGTCAGGTGGTCTTGTTTGGGGTCTGTCCTCCTCCTCTTGTCTGCTCTTTTTACTCTTAGTGGGGCTTCTGGTAGTGGGGCTATCTGGAGGTGTCTGCTCACCTGGTCCTCTGGGGTTCGCCAATGTTTGCCCGTTTTTCTGTTGGGCCTTCTCGATTGCTGGATTCTCTTCGTTTGGCGGATGAACGAATGTCCTTTGCCGAGAAGTGGCGCCATCTTGCAGGCCGGGCGCAGAGGATGACGGCGGGTAAAAGTCCGTCAGCTTCTGCGGGGCGGAGCGGACGTTGAGTCTCTTGGTCATGGCAGTAGTGTTGCGGGCTAGGTCCAACTGGTTTGGGTGTCTGGCGGTGTCCTCCGTGGCTAGGAATGTCGCTTTGGCTGTGTCCGCGCCCGGAGCTCCTTCACTGAGCGGCCATCATGGTCCGCACTCGACCACGCCCCCTCGTATGTTGCATATTTTTAATTTTAGTACAAACAGTACCATTTCCAATGGTTGATTGTAACATGGGAACCTTCATATCATCTTCCTTAGCCCTCCCCCCATCTTTCCCTATTGCACCCACCAATAGGGGCTGACCCCTGTCTGACCTGTCTACACATTATAATGCACCCTCCCCCCTCAATCCTAGTTTAAATACTCCTCCAGCCTTCCCATAAACCTCTCCCCTAGCACAACAGACCCCCTTCCATATAGGGGCAAACCATCTTTAGCATATAGGCTGCACCCCAATTAAAAATCAGCCCAGTGCTCTAAAAACCCAAAGCCCTCCTCCTTACACCAGGCCTTTAGCCATGCATTCAGGGCTCTAATCTCCCCCTGCCTTTCCTGTGTAGTATGAGATTATTTTCTAAAGCTAATCTGTCCCTCACAGCAGCATCCTCTCCCTACACTAGTATGAAATGATGTGACATGCAGCACTACGTGACTTCAGCTTATATAGAGGCTGAGTCACATGATGCACTGGCCAATCACAGCCATGCCATTAGTAGGCATGGCTGTGATGGCTTCTAAGGGCAAACAAGTGAAACGTTTGTTGATTGACTGCCCTGCAGCTATTCAACAGGTGCGAAAAAATACCCGAACCCCGACTTTTTCTCAAATGTCTGGGTTCGGGACACGGACACCCTAAAGTCCGGTACGAACCCGAAATTTACAGTTTGGGTTCGCTCAACTCTAGTGATCAGTGAAAAATATGAAAATTGCAATTGGTGACACAGTAACAGTGTGCTGCTTGGTGTACTCACTGTGATGTATTCTCCTCCCTCGCTGGAACCGACAAGGGCTCCACAAGGGGAGTACATCACTTCCTCGTTCCACATTTACATTACACAGGCAGAGGAGGCTCTTCATTCGCCAGAACCGATCAGCAGGTCAAGATCAGATCATTGGCCTGGACCTGTAGACTGATCGGTTCTGTAACAAATCTGATTGCCACGGCCACTGCGATTTGCGCAGTGCTGCCAACCTGCCACAGTAAAAGTACATGAGCTGGTTGGCAAGTGGTTAACAGAGTGTTCCATCTTAGCTTTTCAACACTTTTCCTATATGCTTCATTCTGTCAATTTCACCACTAACATTCTAATAAGACTCCAGCAATTTCCCAGTATCTTTCTGATGGTCAGACCACTTATCTTGTTATTTATTCAGATCTCTTTGAGTCATGTGACATTAAAGATTCCAACTCTTTATTTAAAACGATCACCTTGTAAAACTGTTTAAAATAGAAATGAACGGCAAAACATTTTTTCTATAGATATAAAAAAACCATTATAAATACCCCTTTTTTTTATAAATGATCACATTCCCTCTGTTCTCAGCTGCATAAGAGCATGAGAAGCAACAGCACACTGAGCTTGCCAGTGAATGGCTGTGCAGTGGGGGCATGTCAGGACAAGTCTGATCATTGGAAGACAGTACACCGAGTTTCCAGCATAGCTAGAGAACTGATTATGGTGTGCTCTCTTGCTTGGTGTGGTCAGTTTTTAATAGGAAAGCAAGGGGGGACTAGCAGTAACATGAGGGATTTCACATAAAGGACACAATAAAAAGAGAATAGGATACTTTTTCATACGAGTACATGGTACAGACAGCACATAACACTAATATGAAATGTTGGGGTAACACATGCTTTAAGTCTTATTTTTGGGGAAATTAAGTATTCAGTAATGTTTCTCTTCCCTGCTACTTCCAAAAGTGTGGGAAATCTTTTTCTGAACTATCCTAATGAATCTTTTGGGGACCTAGTCTCACTACACTTTTTCACGCATCCACCCTAAGCTGGTGGCATTCTTACGCCAAACAACCATCCTGAACCTGTAGTGGGGGGTTCCTTCCACTGAACTGTTTATCTCTGCTGTGCCTGTTATGCAATCACATTTCAGGATTACCAGAAATCATAATGTGAAATTGACAATTGAGTCTATCATAGACCAAGAAAGGAAAGGAAAAAAACATGCTAGTGATGACAGGAATCAAGAACAATAATAAAAGCAGCAACTCCTATTTGATACCAGCACCCAAAAAGAACAAGTATAGAAACAGAGTCATGCTAATACTGATAATTGGGCATAGTAGATAGTAGGTTAAAAAACATAAACACATACATAAAGTCCAAATATTTGTCAGGTAACATAAAAATGAAAATAAAGTCCTCAGTGAATGATATAGCAAAAAGAAACAATTGCGCTCAAAAGCACAATGCCTGTCTTTATTCACAATCAAGGTATCTTTCAGTTTACATATCTCCCTGTGTGCAGCTGACCACCAGAAACCACTAACTTAAAAAGCAAATGTATGCTTACCAGCAGTAATGGACCTCTTTGAGAAAAAGGCCTTTAAATTATGTTCCTGCAGACTCTCAGTGGGCCATAGGAGAAATAATCCAGCTGGAATATTCATGTACTTGAGCTTAAAAACAAAAGATGCTCCACATAGCATAAAATCCAATGGTACTTTATTTAACATAAGTGAAGTTGCACTCAACTCACATTTCAGTGGGTTAAAAGCATGTATTACATATTGCTGGCCATCATACAAAAACAAATTCTTGCATTCCTGGGACTCATGGTATGCGATGAGGTCAGCGTGTCGTCCACCCTACGCGTTTCATCGCAGATTGACGTTGTCACCCATGGAAATCAAAACATCAAACTTGCTTGAGATAAACAAAAATCTATAGTCAGACAACAAGGTTAATGTGAAAAAAACTAATAAAAAAACAAAAATAAAAATAAAAAGGGGCAGACTCGATGGACTACTCAGTCTTTTTCTGCCGTTACTTTTCTATGTTTCTGAATGACCGTTGTATGCTAATCCGACCGTTAGTACGTGCGATTAGAACAGCCGACGTACGACGGTCGTGCAACAGGAGTTGTATGAGCAAACTAGAAAACTTTGGTAGTACCAACAAGCAGTCGTACAACCGTTGTATCGTGTGTACAGAGAAGTAGGTCCAACAAGTTGTACTGTGCAAAACACGGATGCTCAGAAGTCAGGAACGGCCGGACACAAATTACATGCACCTGAACTTTCTCTTTATACATTCATTACACGTCACTACGTTCGGCTTGGTCGTACGATCGTGTAGTGCATGTCAGTATGCAAGTTACATTATCCAGCATACAATTTGGTCCATTCGGTCGTACGACCGTTGAACCGTCTGTAGGAGACTTTACATGTTACTTTCAGACTTTTTCTGTACTAAGTTTTGTTTTTGAATGTAATTCTCCTTGAACATTTATAATAAACTTGAGTACAGCCACTTAATTAAATGAGCTTAGTGTTTTATTTCCTTACCATGTTAGGAGTAGCAATAATGACTACTTTGTGTTAGTGTGGAAGTATACAGTTTTTCATAGCTTCATTAAGACTCCAGAGGAAACTAGTCATTTTAAAATGATAAATGTGTTATACCAAGAGAATGTTATTATTCTAGTTAATTTATCTGTAATAAAACAAACAAAAAACATGCTCAGAATCAGTGTTATTTGATCATTACCAGTTCTTCTCTGATTTTGTCTGAATACTGTAAAAAATGGTTTTATTAGATAGTCGTCTTGCTTATATATATTGGTTGTGATTAACAGGTGTGTATATATGTGTAGTTTGTGTATGCAGGTGAGCTGATCGATGTTTAGTATTTTCACCATCTGGTGGAAGTGTCCCCACAAGGAAGTTCCCTGTTTGTTCCCAATGGGAGCACAGGGGACAAGATGGCCACTGATCATGTCACTTGCGGGTTGATTAGGTAATTTGTGATGTAATTTCCTGTCTGTCCTGGGCCATTGTGGACCCAGGGCTGGCTGGATTTACATACAGTATATGGAAGTTGCATTTTTGTGTATCCAATGTCACTGGGGAGCTGATTGAAGCCAGGTGGTTGCCTGTTATGTTGGAAGTTTTCCAGCCTGGTTTGGAGTTACTGTGCCAGAATGTTCTCTGTATTTTTCCCATTTGGGGACACAGGGGGCAAGATGGCCAAGAAAGACCTCACTTCTGGGTTGGTTGGGTCATCTGCGACATAATTTCCAGTATGGCCTTGATTGCTATGGAGCTCAGAACCTGTCAGTAGTTTATATCAACTTTCCCAGACGGCAGCCATGGCATACATCGTAACAATTAATGCCAATGGCCTCAATACACTGTTCAAACATAATATGCTTTGGAAGGAGGCCCTTTCCTTGCACACTGATATTCAATATGTGCAAGAAACACATTTTTCCTCCAGTAATCCACCCAAACGCTCCCACAAACTATTCACGCAATCTTTTTTTGCCAACGGCCCAAAGAAGAAGGCTGGAGTGATGATAGCCATAAAAAACTCCATTGCATTTCATATTAAGCACGCAGACATAGATCCTAATGGCCACACTTCATCGTCTTTTCTGAATTAACGGTCGCCCCACCACCATAGTCAACATCTACGCCCCAAAACACCAGACAGAAACGATTTCTTAAAAACGTGGCCCACAAATTACAACCCCTCAGAAAATCACATTTGATTATTTGCGGGGATTTCAATGACTTATTAGACACCTCTCTAGACACTACAGCACCTCTAGGAGGAGCTCATCTGCACTATCATCCTTCGCAAACAGTCAGAATTTATACGACCCATGGAGATGTCAGCACGATGAGGAAAGAGATTGCACCTTTTATTCAAATGCCCAAAAATCTTACTCCAGAATCAATCTGTTCCTCACGGACCCTGATACCTTGCAAATGGTTTCTGAAACCAAAATCAGATTAAATACTTGGTCCGATCATATGCCTGTTAGCATGACATTTTTCACCGTCTTCCTCTCCAGCCCACCAAAAACTTTGGAGACTCAACTCCTCACTTATCCCCACTCTCCCCATAAGGAACAGATAGCTTTGGAGATCTCACATTTTTTTAAGGAAAACGAGGGCACTGTGGGTAGCCTGCAGACCTTGTGGAATGCCCACAAGGCCTATCTGCGTGGTACCCTGATCAACTTAGGGGCGCATGAGAAGGGTGCGCGAAAAGCCAAGAATAATAACCTTCTCTCCCAAATTAAAACCCTAGAATAACTCAATAAGAACAACCCATCCCCTCAAACAACCACTACATTAAAGACCCTACAGCAGGAATTAGGAAATACTTTACAGCACAACTTCAACTTCCTACTAAAACGTCTCAAGATGACTTGGTATACCCAATCCAATAAACCTGGCTCCTTGTTGGCTAATCAATATAAAATCAAACAAGCTAAATCCAAAATCCCATACATACTCACTGACTCATGCAAACGACTCACTAATCCAAAAGAGATTGCCAACCAATTTGCTAAGCTTTACCATAAATTATACAACCTCAATTCGTCTGAGCCCAGGTCCACCCCCCAATCCGACAGAAACTAAGCAATTCCTAAATGGACTCCAACTACCAAAGGTTACACAGGATCAACTAGAAAATCTATCCTCCCCCTACACTATAGAGGAAGTGGAATCAGCTATTGCTTCCCTACCTCTTCACAAGTCCCCTGGCCCAGACCGGTACAACAATGAGTTCTACAAAACTTATTCCTCCCTCCTAGCTCCTTACCTATGTGCAGCATATAACTACACAGCACAATCTGGCAATATCCCCAAAGAATCTCTCAAAGCAATAATAATCACTATTCCTAAACCGGGTAAACCTTCTGACTCCCCAGCCAACTTCCGACCAATCTCCTTACTCAACACTGACACGAAACTGTTCGCCAAAATAATAGCCACAAGATTAGCTCCAATCATCCCATTGTTAGTCCATAGAGATCAGGTGGGCTTTGTGACCAGTTGGCAAGCATCAGATGGAACCAGACGTTTCATTGATCTAATACAATGGTCAGAACACCACAAAATGCCTTCTCTGCTCCTCTCTCTGGATGCAGAGAAAGCGTTTGACTGAGTGCACTGTAAATACCTATCTGCAGTGCTTACTAAATTCGGACTTAGTGGACGAATTCTACACTCCATTTTAAGCCTTTACACATCCCCCTAGTGCCATGATCTGGACAATGGTGCTTTATCAGACTCTCTACAAATTTCCAATGGAACTAGACAGGGATGTTCCCTGTCACCCTTCATATTTGCCTTAGTCATGGAGCCACTGGCTCAAACTATCTGCACATCCTCAATGATTACTGGCATTCAAGTAGGCTGCATCTCGCATAAAATAGGGTTGCATGGGGACGATGTAATCATATCCCTTACCGACTCACTAAACTCGCTCCCACCGTTATTACAACTCCAGCCAGCACGGTTGATTGCTTTAAAAAAGGCCTGGATTATTTTCTTAATGTAAATAATATAACTGGGTACTAACATTTTTAGGTAAAGTTGATCCAGGGTGTATCCGATTGCCTCTCCAGGGATCAGGAAGGAATTTTTTTCCCCCGTTATAGCAATTTGAATCATGCTTTCCTGGGGTTTTTTGCATCTTCTGGATCAAATGTGGGTGAAGGATTGTATATGGTATTGTATGGTTATATATAATATTTTTTTTTGGTTGAACTAGATGGACTTGTGTCTTTTTTCAACCTGACATACTATGTAACTATGTAACTATGTAGACACCTTCAGCCGAATTCCCTATATAAAATTAATCACTCAAAAACCTCAATGTTGGGTATATCCCTCTCTCACTCAATCAAACAACAGATCTGCGCTCCCTTCACATGTGTCCCCTACAATCCCTGTATACCAGGATAACCAAAATCTCCCAAGACCTACAAAAAACCGCCACCTCCTGGGCAGGTCGTATGGCAATAGCCAAAATGTTTATACTTCCGCATATACTGTATCTCTTCCATGCAATGCCTACCCCTTTCTTGACCTCACACATCAAGAAGCTTCAAGCCATCATCAATTCCTGCATATGGAAGAACAACTGTCCCTGAATACATCATAAACTCTTATGCACTCCCACCAAATTTGCAGGTCTGGGGGTCCCAAACATCAGACTTTACTACAAAGCTATCTTGCTAGACCAAGCCAGAACATGGTGGAACCCCTTAGAGCCACCAACATGGTTGCAAATTGAGCACGCAGCCATGGAAGCTTCACCTAAGGCCCTACTCTGTGCTTTATTACTAAGACTCCAACCTCCCAGGACTTTCTTGGACACCATAACAGTGACAATCAGAGTATGGGGATCCATACATCAACCCATGTCAGGACTCAATATTTTGACACTTTCTCACATTCCGCTGAATGCCTTGGATTTACTAATTCCAAACTCCTCTTTTGCCTCTTGGGCAAGGACGGGTATACGTAATCTTGGAGCACTCTATTCCAACAACACTTTGAAGTCCTATCAAAAACTTTGCAAGCAGTTTCAACTTAGCTCCAAACAATTCTTCATGTACCTACAATTGTGATCAGCTCTCCGTGGCCTAAAATTCTCTAGCGACACTCTACTACCAAGCTTAGTGAAACTTTTACTTCAATGCTCAACCAACCACAAAGGGCATATCCAACATTTACAAACACCTGCTAAACCCTCACTCAAACTTTAAATCAACTTCCATGCATCAATGGGAAGATTGAATTGACTGAACCTATAACACCAACCAATGGCACGCCACCTTGAACTCCAACCCCAAAGTATCCAATTGCATCTCCTATTGGGAAATGGCAAATAAAATCTTTCATAACTGGTACTTCAAGTCAGTCAGGCTAGCCCACATGTACCCGTCAACATCCCCTAAATGCTGGAGACAATGTCGCCACAATGGCTCTCTTTTTTATATTTGGTGGACCTGTCCCATGCTTCAGAACCTCTGTTCACAACTATCGGACTTCAAAACACTACTCACAGCATGCTCGCTTAATCTCACTCCACAAACAGTCCTACTGGGTATGGATATCCACCTTTGGCCTCCAAATCTAAATACGTTACTAATACACATCTTCATTGAAACACGCCTGGCCCTAGCCAGGAAATGGAAAAATAACTGCCCACCAAATATTGATGAGGTTGTTACCATTCTCAATGAGAATTGCCATCTGGAATATGCATTTGCCAAAGCCAATCTAAAAATACCTACCTTTTTGGAACAATGGAAACCCTTGCTCAATCACCCTAAGGGCCCTGGAGCCCTTCAATGATCATCCCATCTCAGCAAACACCCAACCGGATATATCCACCTCTGGATTACATCATAATAAGATCAATCTGCTCCCTTATTCCTAGTACACTTACCTCTGAGCCGAAAGCAAACAAATATGCATCCAACCTATTAGCAAGTACATACACTAAAGAGCGGAGATTCGCAGACAACATCCTACTTCACTTACCCCACTACCCTCAACTTAGGGTAAGGATCCCATAGCTACAATGTATGTCTAAATATATCCCAACTCCCATTGGCGACTCTGTAACCATTTTATGTTTGACTATCATCTTTACTTTGTAATGTTAAAATTATAAAACTTTTCAGTTAAGAAAAAAGAAAGAACTCAACCAAACTGGGTTGGTTGCGCTGTCCCCCCACCCTCATGGCACAGTTAGCTCCTGAATAGGGGTGCCTGGGTGTGGAGACAGGAGTGCCAACTTGACAATATTAACACCTACTTTATGTTAATGTTTAAGCCTCAACTTAGCGTTTGTTATGATATCACATGTTGACATGTACTCTATAACTAACCATTTTAGTATGTAACACGAATATCTTGGATATTTTTCTATGTACTGACACCTTGTAAAAACGTCAACAAAAATTATTATTAAAAATAAAAAAATAAATAAATACACGCTGCCACTGGCCACTAATACAGCAATGACCAGTGGCAGTGTTAATTAACCCCTTGCATTAATGGCAATGTTGATTAAAACCACTTCCAGACCGCCCGCCATCATTATATGGTTTTACTTTGCCATTGAGTACCGTTGTTATGATAGCAGATAGCTACCATAACCCCTGTATTTTTTTAAACAGCTTTCAGATAAAAGTGGTCTCTGCTGCGTATTCGCCGCAAGATCACTTTTATCGGGGGTGGGAGAGGTGCCATTTTCCCGTCAGCTCCACCACTTATCGGACCCACCAGTAGCAGTGTAGATGATCGAGTTCACCCATTGTAATGCCTGAATGCCAACTGATTGGAAGATGCCACCCACTCCGCTCCATAGCATTGAAGGGCGGAAGCGACATCAGACATCACTTCCGCCCATAGCTCTTAAAGGAGAAAATATATATATATTTTTTTCAAATGACATTTACATTTTTTTTATTGTATTTAAGTGTAAATATGAGATCTGGGGTCTTTTAGACGAATCCGAGGGAATCTACGAGATCCGCGGCTGGGTGAGACACCTAACACCCCACTCACACCTCCCTGACGCCCTAGAGCCCTCACACCAGAAAATCGCGGACCGTGGGCGCCGCTGGGCCCCAAATCGAGCCCGCGGCTTCTGCGGCCTACTCGGGTGGTGTCCGCAGTGGTCCCCACCCCAGCTCATCCACAGCCTTAGGGGACATATAACGCCACCAACAATACTGCTGAGGCCCCAAGCTGAAGATCTAGTGGCATATCAGCCCTGATCATTAGATCAGAACTAACCGAGGCCTAGTGCGGCCGCCATCTTGGGAAGCCCCAGGCCTGGGCTTGGAGCACATGGGGAGCTAAAACTCAACACCCAAGTTACCCTCCCTCAGGGACCCAGGAGGACCCCACAAACTAGGCGGAGGTGAGGAACTCCACACGCCTGGCGCTTGCATTAAATTTAGACCGCGGCTTCACCTGAGGCCTAGGTCACCGCCATCTTGCTACACCCGGTCGCGGTGCTCAGCTCCAGAATCCATCATACAGACCCCATAGGTCTTTCTGTAGATCCATCTTCTCTCACTCTCCCCCCGGACAAAGTGGAGGGGTCCCCAGAGACCCAGTTTTTTTGAGACTGTACTGGCCTAGACCCACTGAGGCCTAGTAACGGCGGCCATCTTTCTACTCCATACACCCCCAAGCTTGTAGCTGTTGCTTCCAGAAAAGACGTTTCAAACCTTCAACACATCCCCCCATCAAGTCTAACGTCTCAGAGACTTTTTACCAAGGCACCCCGGGACAAACTCACAGACTTAACTCCCCCCTGGAAAACTGCTTTCACTACCTTCACCCATTTGCATGCTAGGGGGGTAAAGTCCCGGGTCTAGACCCTGCATACGTCCACCATGTGAACTATCACTTTTGTCTCTGCGCCTCCTTAAGGCTCCCGCATAGCCAACTTCAACCTTCTCTATTTCCGGGAGCCCCCATTCTCCACTTGTCGCCCCATTTGGACAGCCCATGGTGAAAATAGGGCCAAAAAAAGCAACCCTCCCATCAACCAATGTGCCACGGTCTTCCCAGACCCTAGACAACTATCTTCTCAGACCCGACTCCCCAGCCCTCAACATGCAAGTATGTTCCTCGGATCCTTTAGCTCCATCTGGGGCGTTAGGGGGGTTTTCTCAACAATCTCCCCCCCCCTCACAAATGTCGCCCTCTCACCTCCTGTCACTGTTGAGGTTCTCGATCTCAAGCTGCAATCCTTACTACAGAACCTCACACGAAACATTACACAGGAAGTCGGGAAACTTGCTCAAGAACTGAGAGGTGAAATAACACACCTGGGGGAACGCACAGACACCCTTGAATCCAAATTTGACAATCTTCTTCAATACGTACATGCCCTAGAGGAAGACAATGCATCTCTTAAACACTCAGTTTCCATGCTACAATCTCAACAAGAAGATCTAGAAAACAGAGAGAGACGCCAAAACCTACGAATCAGGAGAGTGCCAGAAACCGTTGGAGAGATTCACTCCTACCTGTTGAGCCTCTTTAACACTTTAGCTCCTGACATTCCAGATATAGACTGGCGCCTCAACCGGGCCCATAGGTCCTTAGCCCCGAAACCTCCTCTAGGCGCTAACCCCAGAGACATCATTGTTCGCTTTCACTACTATGACAGCAAGGAATCCCTCGTCATGGCTACCCACAACAAATCTAGATTAGACTTCAAGGGGGCAAAGATCCAAATCTTCAGCGATCTTTCTCCTATTACTCTTGCAAAACGAAGAAGCTTCTGCCCAGTTACCTTGCACCTCCAAAATCATCAAGTCCCCTACTGGTGGGGTTTCCCCTTTCGGCTCTCTGCTTCTCGAGGCGGTACCCAATTCTCTATACGGGATTTGCAGGAAAGTGAAACTTTCATTAAAAACCTAGGCCTACCACCCCTCCCAGAGGTTGACATGGCTCCAATACCCACTACCCCAAGACCCCTTTCAGCTCCTCGGAGGATCTGGACCCCTTCGCGGCAAAAGCCACAAAAGGCCTTCTCCACACCTCAACGTATCTTTTCACCCAGACACCCGACTTGAAGGAAGCTGGAGCTCATGTGTTTGGATTTCTCTTTTTCGATCACGCCCTTCACGTTTTGTTTATGTTGACAAGGTTCCTATGCCCCCTTGGGCTGTCCCAAACCAAAGCTGACTATTCAATGTTTTTCTTTTCGCCCATTCATTCATGTGTGGAGGCAGCAGGGTCACACCCTGCAGTTCATGGAGCCCACCATGCTCCCCCTTTGGTTCCTTGGCCACGGCCATGGACTCCTGAGGGGTCTCACCCCCTCAGGCTCTGTTTTTTGTTTTTTCATGTTGCTTATTTGGTCAAAGGTAGACCTATTGTTTTGTATGTTCCTGTTTTGTGCCAAGTACTTTGCAGACCCCCTTGGTAATCTACCATCTGGTTCTGTAAACTTCCCTTTCTACACCCCACCCCCTAAGTTACACCATGGATGTTTATCTACTGATTGTTTGTCTAGCTTCTGTATCAGATATGTTATATCCTTATCTTACCAATATGGCCTTACGGGTTCTTACTTATAATGTAAAGGGCCTGAATTCCATCCAGAAACGATGGCTAGCACTGAAGGAATTCAGGTCCTCCGCAGCGGACATAGTCATGGTCCAGGAAACCCATTTTAGAGCTGGGGGATCCTTCAAATTTGCCTCCAAACAATTCCCAACCTCTTTTATAGCATCGAACCCCACCGGGAAAGCAGGGGTTGCAATTCTCATCAAACGCTCCTGTCCCATTCGGATTAAATCCTCTCAAATAGACCCCCACGGTAGATTCATCTTTCTGGACTGTGACTATCTGTCATGCTCATTCTCACTAATTAATGTATATGCCCCTAATTCGGGCCAGATCAAATTTCTAGAGGACGTGTTTGGTAAACTAGGTAAATATGCTCAACCCTTTATGATCGTTGGTGGTGATTTTAATCTGACTATGTCCCCCAAAAGAGACAGACGCACTTTGTTCCCATCCACTCCCTCTTCCAAAATAGATAAGCAATCCAAGGCATTTCGAAAAATGATGCGTTCCTACAACCTACTAGATATATGGAGAATAAAACACCCTACACATAAACAATTTACCTTCTACTCTCCCCCTCACAAGATGTATTCAAGATTGGATCACATCTTTGTGTCCACTCCTCTATTAACATCCACAATCTTGGCAGATATAAACCCCATTACCTGGTCAGATCACTCCTCTGTCCAATTGGAGATCACCTTACTCTCCTCTTTCACTAAGTCTTGCCACTGGCGTCTAAATGACACCCTGCTCCACAACACCGCCATTAAAGAAGAACTATCCCGGGACCTGCAAGAGTTTTTCCAAATAAAGGAACATTCCGTGTCAGGGGCCTCGACACTCTGGGAGTCACATAAAGCATACTTTAGGGGCCTGGGTATTTCGGGAGGTTCCCGGCTTAAAAAGAACACAAACTTACAAAGAACCTCCCTCATTTTGCAGCTACGTACCGCCGAGGGTAAATTACTAGACTCTCCCACGGTGTCGAGGCTTCGCACGGTTACATCTTTACGCAATCGTTTAAAGTCCCTTGATTTGAACAAATGTTCCAAGGCTTTGCTTTGGAACAAGCAGAAATGTTATGAATTATCGAACAAACCCCATAGAATGCTAGTTAACAAACTCAAACCTCGCCCATTTAACTCCTTCCCGGATCTCCTTATGCAACCTAACGGAACCCCCACACATTGCCCACAAAGGATGACTGGGGTCTTTGGAGAATTCTATCAGAAGCTGTATAACTGCCTAAACAAAGACCCTAGGTATCTTTTTTCCCAAGACAAATTTGACGCCTTTTTCGCATCCTTAAATTTACCAAAACTGTCCCCGGCCCAGATCTCTCAGATCAACGCCCATATCTCTCCAGAAGAGCTGGCTGATGTAGTGAAGGCCCTTCCCACCCAGAAGTCTCCTGGCCCGGATGGATTATCATATATTTATTATAAAACTTTTCTACCCGTCATAAGCCCTCACCTATTAAACTTATATGAGTCTTTAATGAAAGGTACTGTCCCTCAGCCCCAATTCCTTCACGCTCACATCATCGTCCTGCCGAAACCAGGCAAATCTCCATCCATCTCTGACAACTACAGACCTATAGCCTTACTCAACGCAGACTATAAAATATTTACAAAAATCCTAGCGATTAGACTTACACAGGTCCTCCCCAAGCTTATCCATAATGACCAGGTTGGGTTTGTGCCCTATAGACATGCAGGAGACAATACTAGGCGCACCATTGATCTTATTGATCTATTAGATAAAACATCTCATCCCTCTCTTGTCCTGGGCTTAGACGCCCAAAAAGCCTTTGATAGACTCAGCTGGCCATATATGTTTGCGACCCTCTCAAGATTTGGATTCACAGGCCCATTTCTTGCTGCTCTTAGAGCACTATATTCCTGCCCTACCTCCCAAGTGCAACTGTCTTCATTCTTATCTCCCTCCTTCTCACTCAGCAACGGTACCAGACAGGGGTGTCCTCTCTCTCCAATTCTCTTTATCCTATGTCTAGAACCTCTGGCCGAAACTATCAGGGCACACCCTGATATCTGCGGAGTTTCCCTCAGACAAAGGGAGTACAAATTGTCGCTGTATGCTGATGATATACTTCTAACCCTAACAAAGCCACACATTTCCCTCCCAAACCTTCATTCTGTACTTGACAAATTTGGTTTCCTGTCGGGCTGTAAGATAAATACGGACAAAACTGAAGCTCTTCCTATCCACATCCCAGACCCCTTGTTAACCACGTTACAATCCAACTTCCTATATAATTGGCGTTCTTCATCTCTTACGTATTTGGGTATCCACTTGACCACTACATATCACACTTTTTATCAAGTAAATTTCCCCCCTCTTATATCCAAAATCACCCGTCTGCTACGTACATTGGAGGATTACCCTCTGTCTCTTTTGGGAAGGATGTCTGTTCTTAAGATGTCTATATTACCCAAACTGCTATATCTATTTGAAACCTTACCAGTAAATGTTACCATGACTCAGCTTAAACACATCCAGCGGATCTTCCTGCGATTCATATGGCAAGGTAGAGCACATAGGATAGCAAGCTCAGTGGTCTTTGCCCCACGCTCCCGTGGGGGTCTAGGGGCCCCAGACATTGTTAAATATTTTCTAGCCATTCACTTGAAGGCGACCCTCTCTTGGACAGCAAGATTCGCGTCCAGTAGATGGTCGGAAATCGAACACAGTGTCACCCAACCAGCACATTTGTGTTCTTTATTATGGTCTGACTTACAATCATCAATTTCAGAATTGAAGGGTCTGTGTTTAGGTCCCATGTTATTCACCCTGACCATCTGGCAGAAATGTCGGAGACAGTTCCCCTTAGTATCCCCTTGCCCCCCTCTTCTCAATATATTATTCAACCCAGATATACCTGACAGTTTATCCTATGAAAGAGTGTGCAGGTGGTCTCAGGCGGGCATCTTCCAGCTCCGAGATTTGGTACACCCAGTGACTAGAAAGTTTATCTCTTTTGAGGAGCTTCACAACAAACACGAACTCCCGCACAACCTTTTCTATTATTACCTACAAATTAAACATTTTTTAGTTCCAAATCCCCAACCTTATCCTTAGAGTTACCCACATTTTTACATTCATACATTTTTTTTTTTTTTGGGTGGTTGACACCAGAGGGAACATCTTCCATTCATAATTTCCCCTGTAACTTTAGGGCCGCATCCATTCCCCCCCCCCCCCCTTTTTTTTGCGTCCTTTTTTTTTTCCCCCCCCCCCCCTTACCTACGCCGGGATTTCAATGTCCCCTTTAATACTTA